>CM019153.1:26771565-26802706 GCA_009733165.1 Naja naja
AAACCTTTGATCAAAATATGTAAAAATAGAACTGAAATATAAATGTACTTCTAATCTTTTATTCTCTTGATCTTCTTTCTCCTCTTTGTTCCAGTGGTGCTTTTGTTTTGTTTTGTTTTATTCTCCCCAAATTTAATGGTGCCTAACTTTCAAAGAATACCCAATAGTTTGCATCTCTGAATTTTGGAATTCTTCCACCCTTCAATTTCTACTCACCTTTTTTTTGTTTTTTGCCGTTTCTGTCTTATGGCTGGTGGTCTCGATGATCAGCAAACCTGACTTGAAAAGTTCTCTTTTACTCTTCCAACTTTGCTCTACTTACACTTATTTTTCACTTTAATCTAATTAATTGCTGTGTATTTTATACTGAGGACAGAGAAATTCATTTTCTCCAGTTGGAATTCACTGTATTTCTGCTATTCCCAGTGAAAGCACCTGAACACTTTGATTTGGTGTCCTCTCTCTCTTTCTATATAACTATTTATTGTGAAGAGATTGATGGTAGCAGATAAATACATCAAGATGCACTTCTGCCGAGATTTTAAGTGCAAATGCAGTTGTGTTCAAGCCATTCTATTAAGAGTGTCTTCTAATAAGGTGGAAGGTGCAGGGCAATATTTTTAAATACAATGTTTTATCAAGAGATACACTGCATTATGTTTGTTAAATTATAACTTCTATTGATTTCAGTGGGTTCTCTCACAAATAAACATGTACAAAGTTTTAAAGTTTATTTTAGAAAAAGGTAACACAAATTTAAACTCTAACAAAAGTAAATCACTCTTACCTCAGGTCCATGTCACCATCCAACCAGTAAGCTAAAATGTTAGAAGCTGTACCACCTGGACAACATCCCATGATGATCACTGCAACAGCTTGAATTGGAAGCACATTAAAAGCAAATGCCAGTGTAAAACCCAAGAGGCATGACTCCAAACTGGCAAAGGATACCCACGGTGATACCCCAAGGCCTTTTTATGTGTCCTAAAAATTTCTTCAGTTCCACATTGCAGCCCATGGAGAACATCACCAATGCCAGCATAACAGTTAGGACAGTACTTAAGATTACACTCAAAACTTTGTTGAAATCATCTGTCGGCTTTAAGCAGGATGTCCCTTTGCAGATGGTAGCATTTTCAGAACACTGCGAAAAATTCCAAATCAATTGTGTTGTTGGAAATGTAGAGGTTAAAATATCAGATTCCCTTAAATGGTCCTCCTGCATTTTGAAGAGGAAGAAATGCTTGTCCAGGCTCTCTAATGCACTATATTGAAACTAGTCTTCTTCAGTATCTTATTATAAAGGACTAGGGGCAATAAAGAAGATGATAATGCTGGAATTTGGCAGTTGCTAAGGTTTAGAGCTGAGTTGCTGAGTCACAATATTTCCCTTGTACAAATACATTTATTTGCTGTGAATCAATCATTTATTTTCAGAATAGGTGAGGTTTCACACCAAATTAATATTTAAACATAGTGGGTAACAAGCAAAAATAACTAATATATTACAGGAGGATCAAAGAGTAACAATGAACATCTCTCTTTGATATTTATCTCTTCGCCACTCCTTAATTTTCAGTCAACTGTACAGTGAAAAAAATATTTGCCCCCTTTTGGATTTCCTTAATTTTTCCGTATCTCATGTGGGTCATTCTGACATATAAAGGAAATCTGAATGAAAAAAAATCATTTTCTTTCTGTCAGTTTCAGTTACTTCATCCAATATCCTGATGTGTTGTTAGATTAAAAATATGTTGTCAGATAGCTGTGGTTTCATACTAAAGCACTGTACTGAAACATATACTATGTTCCTCCCCTTTTTAAAATGGAAAAATATGAGCCTTTAAACACATGATTTATTACTGCAGTTTGCTTATCTAGAATTAGATATTAGATTGAATTGGAATTAGAATTTTCTTGTGCTGCATGAAGAAAAGATAATCTATTGAAATTAGTGCTAATCATCTTCATCAGAGGTATTCAACAGGTTCTGACCAGTTCCGGAGAACCAGTAGCAGAAATTTTGAAGTTTGGAGTTTGGTTTGGAGAACTGGTAGTGCAGGCTGCTAAATGCCTAGCACTTAAGTTCCAGCTGCCTGCAATTAGTGCAGGCTCGAATCCCACCAGGCTCAAGGTTGACTCAGCCTTCCATCCTCTTGGGGTAGGTAAATTGAGGACCCAAGATTGTTGGGGACAATAAGCTGACTTTGTAAAAATGCCGCTTAGTAATAAGCAGGCATATACAATGGAAGGAAGGCTATTGCTGAGCGCATTGGGTTGTATCCCAAAAATTGTAAGCCACCCTGAGTCTTCAGAGAAGGGCAGCATATAAATATGAATTAAAAAAAAAATTTTTTTTGAGTAACTTGGAGAACCGGTAGTGGAAATTTTGAGTAGTTCAGAACACCACCTCTGACTGGCCCCGCTTCCATCTATTCTCTGCCTCCCAAATCCCAGCTGATCAGCTGGGTCTTCTTTTGTTGTCCTGCACAGGAGAATAGAGCTGGAAAGCAGGTTAGTAGGGTGGGGAGGAAATGGAGATTTTGCAGTATCCTTCTCCTGCCATGCCCACCAAGCCACGCCCACAGAACCGGTAGTAAAAATTTCTGAATCCCACCACTGGTCTTCATTACCTGATAACTTCTTAGTTCAGACAAAACTCACTATCCGTATTTGGACAACACTGTATTTTTTTTTTGAAAAAACAAAATGAAAGCTTCAGTCCCCACAAATTTTGGCATTCCAGGGATTCAGCAAATGCCATTATTTAAGTTACCACTGAGGGTGCTAACTGGGTGGCAAAGATGTTGATGAAATTAGTCATGTCTGCAACTTCTCATTGTCATTATGTTATTGTGTTCATTTGTGATAATTGTCCATTGGGATGGGGCCAGTAATTAGGATGGGAGTGCCCTTCAGTCCATCTTACTCCACTCTCCACCCATAACATGTCAGCATTACCCTTCAGATTGCATTCAGTCTGTGGCCATCATAGACATGTTGGGAATGGAACTGTAATGATTTAGATGCTGCTGCTGCTCAGGTTAGATGTGCCCTAGATTGTGTGAGAAACAAGGAATAAGATCACTCAGCAAGTAGCACATGGTAGAACATAGCACTTGCTCATTACCCCTAATATCTGTTTCTGAGATTGCAATGAATGGCATTTAAAAACAACTGTCAAAATTGTATCTCTTGACACAATATCCGTAGATGTTAAATGTGGGAACCTGTTGCATCGACTTTTCATGGATAGTAGGTATTAGAAAATGGTTTGGTCCAAAACATTTGGAATATAAAGTCTGCTTCCATACAACAAAATCAAACACCATCTTCAGCACACATTATGACCATGAAAATAAACACAAACACGCATCCTTCACACTCCACACATTGAACCGAAACCCCCCGACACCACACCAACATTGCACTATATGGTAGAATTCAAAAGGGCTACTGCTCTGGGATAGAAGCTGTTTTCAAGCCTATTTGTGCTTGTTTTTAATATTCTGTACCGTCTGCCAAATGGTAATAGTTCAAAAAAAGGGTTCCCAGGATGAGATGGATCTTTGAGAATGTCTTGAACTTTGTTAAGGCAGCGGGAGCTATAAAGCTCTTCCAAAGAGGGGAGAGGGCAACCAATGATCTTCTGGGCAATGATGTTAACCCTCTGGAGTGCTATATATAACAGCAATGTAACATTTTGTTTCCATTTATGTTATATTGATGCTATATATAGATATTTGTTTCTGATTTACTTTTTCTCAATAGGAAAAAACAAAGGAGAAACATCAAGATGAATAGTAAAATAATTTTTATTTATGTATTTATTTATTTCTTTAGTATCTGTTTTATTTTATGATTAATAAAAATAAAAACAGATACTAAATAAATAAATAAATACATAAATAAAAAAGCAACTTACCAAAAATGAGGCAGGCAACTTGGCTAGCCAGCTATGCCGGGGTCGTCCTCAGTCTTCAAGCTTGCTGCAGCGAGGACGGCTGGCCCAGGAGCTGGCCCTTGACTGGGTTGGCGGTGGTGGCAGCAGCGGTAGCAGGAGAAGGTAGGCGACTAGCGGGGCTTGCTGCTTTAACTCCTCACTCACCAATTGGTGGTGGGAAGGCAAGGCAGCAACAATGGAGGGCCGCAGATGAGGGAAGATGGTGGCGGGCAAGGCAGGGAGCATCAAGGAGGGCAGTGGGCATCCCGGGAGTTGGCACTTGACCGGGGCTGGTGGCGGCAGGTAGGCGACCGGGTTGGAGGTCGTACTTACCAATCTGCATCTTCAGAGGCTGGGGTAGGCAGTCTGGGCAGGCGAGGATGGGTAGCAGCAGTGGTGGCCGGGGCTTGCATCTTCTTTAACAGCAGCCGCCATGGGAGGCAGTTCAGGCAAGGCAGGCAGGCAGGCCTGGGAGGCAGGCTGGGCAAGGCAGGGCCGGAGGCAGGCTGGCCGGGCAAGGGCGGTTAGTGGTGGTGTTGACTGGGGCTTGCGGCTTGCCCTCACTCACTCATTAAGGCAGCAGGAGGCAGGCAGTGACATCTGGCTGGCTGGCTGGCTGCCTCGGCTGCTGTGGCTGCTGCTGCTGGTGGTGGTGTGAGTGATGGCGCTGGGTGGGAAAATTTTTGTAGGTAGTGCACATGCACTATAAGTAGGGCCGGGGCAGGGTGGGTGGGGGAAAATAAGGCAAGGATTTTTGTGCATGCTTGAAAATTGTCACGCATGCTCAGTAAAAAAACCCAGGTTTTTTAGCATAGGAGTGGCAGATAGGGGCGGGGGCTGGGGTCAGAGAAGGGAGGGGTGGGCAGGGAGAATGAGGCAAGGAAAATGTCGTGCATGCGCAGTAAAAAAACCTCAGTTTTTGGCCTGTAGGAGCGGCAGAGAGGGGTGGAGCCAGCCAGGGGTCAGTTTTACCGGTTCTTAGAACTACTGGTGATGTTAACAACCAGTTCTATAGAACCAGTGTGAACTGGTAGAATCCCACCCCTGATACAGAGGTGAGGTAGGTTAAGATGAAGCATGTGGATCTCTTGGCAGAATGAAAGCCAAAGCCAAATAAAATAGATGGTCTTTATATTAATGAAGATAAATTTAGATGCTGTATTGATGGGCCCCAAACTGCATTTTTCACACTTACATTCCATCAAAGACTGTAATTACTTGATACCAACCATATTCTTTTACCTTTTGAATAGTTTGTTCACTATTATTTGATTAAATTTTTTTGAAAATTCAGTTTAGACATTAGTTTAACTTCCCATAATACGGGTATTGTCTTCATCATCAATATTCTAGTTTAACAATCTAAAGTCCCTATGTATATTTGTTAAATATGCTTTTTAAATTTAAGACATAGGAAATGGTATTTTACTAAACATTTACATAGGAATATGCAATTTCCTGTATGTTAAATTTGAAAAGTTACAGGGAAAAAAGCCTCAACTGCTCTCCATTAAGTGGCAGATTAAACCCTCAATGATAATCCTTTACAAGCAACATCAACATTAAAAAAAGTCGGGTTGCTTTATTGTAAAGCATGGTTTTATAAAGTGGAAAGTTCTTTGAAATGGAAAATGGGTACTGAGAGTCTTCTTTTTAAACAGATGGGGACATAAATAGATTATATTTATAATAATGGTTGCAATGTGAAGAATAAAGCGCAAGTCTCTGTGGAATTTATAGGGAATGTAGTACAAGATAAGCAAGTAGAAAAGTGCCAGAGAATATAATCCTACTCTGAACTATTCTGGCATAAAGGTTGTTGATGATGATGATGATGATGATTATTATTATTTATTAGACTTGCATGCCACCCTCTCTCCCTAAGGACTCAGGGCAGCTAACAATAAAAAACCCAATACAAAATTTACAATAAAAAACCATTAAACAATTACAAGCCTAATGCAATAAAACAATAAAAATTAAAATTAATTAAAACTCTAAAACAAACCCTCCCCCCCTTGGTCAGTCCAGACTGGCCTGTTGAAAAAGCCAGGTCTTCAGGTCACGGCGGAAGGAGCGGAGATCAGGAGCCATACGAAGGTCCAAGGGGAGTTAAGACTTTCCCACAGTGGTGGGATTCAAATGTTTTTACTACCGGTTCTGTGGGCGTGGCTTGGTAGATGTGGCAGGGGACGGATACTGTAAAATCTCCAGTCAGAGGTGGTATTTGCCGGTTCTCTGAATTACTCAAAATTTCTGCTACCGGTTCTCCAGAACTAGTCAGAACCTGCTGAATACCACACCTGCTTTCCCAGCATGCCAGCAGAATAAACCTACTTTTCATTTAAATGATACCCTTATTGAAATAAATTAATGTACCATATATATAAAATTTTGCAATGCTTAAATGACATCTCTTAGAATACTTAGTTTTGAAGACAAAGACCCCAAATTTCATCTTGGGTGTTATAATGAGATGATGTCTATTTATGGAGTGTAGATGATTTCCCAATAGGATTCACAACTGAAGTTGTGCTTAGAATTATGCCTCAAACCTATCTTGAATTACTTACTGTAATATTTTCTGAGGGGTCCTTGGTGCTCTCTGAGCTTGCTTGTTTTCTTGCAGATGTTTCATTACCTAAATAGGTAACATCATCAGTGCTAGTAAGGAGTGTGCTGTCAGTTTATATTCTGGTGACTTCCTTGTCTGTGTGGATAAGGGTGGTCTTCTTAGAGATTCTTTGCGTGGGCTGTTTACTGATGGCTCTTTGGCAGCTTCTTGATTGTGGTATTGCTTATTTGATTGTTGGTCTGAAGTTAACCTTGGAGTTAACTTCAGACCAACAATCAAGTTAATCTTAACTCCAAGCTTAACTTCAGACGAACAATTAAGTAAGCAACCCTAACCTACAAATATTGACCCTGAGCTACAAAAATTATTCTTTATTTTAATACGTTCTCTATAGCACAATGGAGCAAAACTATTTGATTCCAGGGGCAGGCTGCTTTGACATTTCCAACCATTTTCTACAAGTCTTTTCTGTTAATAAAATGGGCTGTTGTGTGTGTGTGTGTGAGGCTTGTGTTGTGGACAAAATTAGGCCCCTGAGAAGCAAAACACCAATGGAAATCTCATAAACTGGGTTGAACCATGGGAAGTAAAATTTATGAGGAGCTGATGTATTTTATTTTTATTTTTATATTTTTGAAAATAGACTCACAGATTTTTACCTTATGTTAATATAGATATATTATTTTATGGTGTTTTAAATTTTGGGATTGGGAGTTCAATGTATTTCCACTAAGGAAAATATACCTCAGAGTGATCTCTTTGATAGAATGTCGTTTTCCTCATTAAAATGGTTTATCTTAACATATTTGCATAAGGATGTATGTAGTCATAAAAATGTTAGTTTCTACAATATTTTCTAACTTGGCATCCCATTTCTGGCTTCCTTCCATAGTTTTTTTTCTCACATATTTTAATGAGTTGCTAATGTCAACATAAAGATTTTTAAGGTGTTGGGAAAAATCTGAAAAATACCATAGGAGTAGCCAAGCAGTGCAGAAACAATTCGAGCTGCATCCAGTGACAAATCCAAGTATTTTCTGCTTCAGTTAGTTAGAAATAGAGGCCTACAATACCTACATAACTAGAATAGGATAATTGGCATCTACACAAAAGATTTCTGTTGATGCATTCCTTCCCCCAAATAACAATAAATTGAGTTTCAATTTATCTTTGAACTTAGTCTTTGTCTTACTTTTGCCTTTATAGATCTGGGCAATCATCTTGATAGATCAAGGGACAGTTTGTTAGATGGATTCTAATTATATGTGTAGCCATAACTACTGCTGTTTTTCAAGGGAAGAGACAAAGAGTGTTAATGAAAGTAGCAGAATTGAGCTCCACAATTCTCTCCGCTCTGGCTGTACTTTCTTTATAAAGTATTTATCTCATCATAGCAAGCTTTTGCATGAAGATATTATTGAATGGTGGCTTACCCACATTTCAGAATCTCAATTGTAAAAGTTTCTAGAATGTGTGGAAAAGTATCTACACACCTGATGACTTCCTGAACTCAGATCACTATGTAAGCTTGTGAATGGAATGCTTGGAAAAATCAAACAATATTAATACTTCAGCATCATCTACATGAGAGATAAAGGGAGTCAGAATGATACAAACTCAATGCAAGCCTTTCTCCCTTTTTGTGTACATCAAGAGAGCCTGAAGACCCTAATATACAATAGGAGCCTTCTGCTTTTTCTGCAAGAGGGGAGGTCACGATAAAGGCAAATTCTATATCAATGCAACTTTTTTTAATGAGCTCAAACCTTGTTAGCCAAAAATCAATATAGTACTGCTTGATTACTGAGTAACATGATTCATGGCATAAAATAGATTTTAATGATTTAAAATTATTTTATTGGATTAGAGTACTTTAATCAAAGCAAGTACGTTCCTTTTCTCCAGAAATATCCTTGGACTTTGACATCAAAGATACTGTGGAACCCAACCTAGCCTTTGCTTGAAAGTTATAGTTTTATTTTATAACCTTCATCAAGAACTGCTAAATCAATTTTTAAAATCCATGATATCTGGCCAGTAAAACAGATTTATTCTTCCTTCCTTTATTTTCAGAAAAACATTTGATATCTTAATTTTGGCAGATCATTTTGAGCTAAATATTGAGTCCATTGAAATGTATAAAAATATACAATTATTGTTCTAAAGTAAATTTCAGACAGAGGTGGTATTCAGCAGGTTCTGACCTGTTCTGGAGAACTGGTAGTGGAAATTTTAAGTAGTTTGGAGAACCAGCAAATACCACCTCTGACTGGCCCCGCCCCCATCTATTCCCTGCCTTCTGAGTCCCAGCTGATTGGCTGGGTCTTCTTTTGTTGCCCTGCACAGGGGAATGGAGCTGGAAAGCAGGTTAGTGAGGTGGGGAGGGAATGGGATTTTGCAGTAACCTTCCCCCAGGAATGGGGAAGGAATGGAGATTTTGCAGTATCCTTCCCCTGGAGTGGGGTGGGATTGGAGATTTTACAGTATCCTTCCCCTGCCATGCCCACCAATCCACACCCACCAATCCACACCACGCCCACCAAGCCACACCCACAGAACCGGTAGTAAAATTTTTTGAATCCCATCACTGGTTTCAGTGTATACTTTTCTCAGTCCAAAGGCTGAGCTCAACGTAATTTAAAAACTGCTAAATTGTATGTGTGATCTGACACAGAATATCTCTGGGCTGGCAATTCTTTCAGTGACATGGACACTTGTGAAATATGGGATTCCCAGTTGTAATCCATGGTTAGAAACAGGATCACAAATGGAATTGAGATGCTACGGGGATTCAGATGGTATATAAACCCCCCATTTAAATTAACAAAAGCAGTGTTGAATTAGCAATTTGGGCTTAGACTGTTTTAAAGGCTGTCTTAATCTATACCACTGAACATATGAGAGAAATTTATTTGTCTTCCTGGTGTAAGTATTAGTTAAATGGGCATGGACAGTTAGAGTCTTCTTGATAGCATCTCCCTAATGCTTATTAAAGTGATAAACTGATGCTTAATAGGCTCCTTCATTAAATATAATGCTACTTGTTTGCTACTGGACTGCAAAAGTATGATCTATAATTAGATGGTAGAAAAATCAGAGTTTTCTGCACCTTTTTTTTGCAACTTCTGCATTTAGTTACTGTACAGAGTTAAATTATTCTAACTCTGCTTTAAAGCAGATCTAAATAATCACTATGAATGTTATGTATGTAGGTTTGAATGTCATTGGTTTAGTTTGAATTGTTCTTGTAAAATGTCAAATATGATTGGTTTGAAAAGTGCGGGAAAACCCTGCACTCTGATTGGCTGGCAACTGCGGCTGCTGGCTATAAGTAGCAGCCGTAGCCCAGCCAAGACAGGTCCATTTGAGCTGTAGTCACTAATAAACTCTTCACTGAAGCTCTTCGTCTGACTCTTCATGCAAACTTAACACTGGCGACGAGATGGGATTCCCTGAAGAGAAGACAACGTGGAAGACAAGCAGAAGAGGAGATGGCTGCTGAACACCCCCAGCCCCGTTCGATCCGCAGAAGACTGGGAATCGATAGGATCGCTTCCAAATGTATTTGGAAGGAAACGACCGCTGACATCTCCGAGAAGCGGAAGAGGGCGGTCTTTCTTACGCTGCGGTCCGCAGTCTTCAAGATGAAGGCATTGGCGGAGCTGCAGATGTGAAGGTAATGGAATGGCCTGATTTAGAAAAGCTTTTAAGAGCCCATTACGCCCCACAAGTATCGTGCCTCATTAAGAGACACGAGTTTTACCATCGGGATCAAGGGGAAAGTAAAACGTTAATGACTTAAGGGCAAGTTTAAGAGACATTGGGGTGCATGCGGTTTAACAACTTGGAGGAGGCCATGCGATCGATTTGTTCTAGGCCTCAAAGACAAGGTGCTTCAGAGCAAATTGTTATTAAAACCTAAGATCACGCTTGAAGGAAGCCATAGAAGAGGCCTCCTCAGCAGAAGCCACTAAGTCCTCAGCGGCAGCCATGAAGAAAATTAACAAGGCCTCAAGCCATTCTGATGTGGAAAAGTCCACAACAACTCATTGCAAGCAAATAGATTCTGAATCAGACTGCAGTGAGGTGGAGGAAGGAATTTATAGACTCAGAATGGAAAAGAAAAGAAAGACCTGGGAAGAAAAGGGAAGACTTTATTGCAGAGGTTGTGGGGGCACCCCGCACTGAATGCAAGTTTCTTGATACCATCTGCCTTCGTTGTGAAAAAAGAGATCACTTAGCAAGAGTCTGCAAATCATCCAGAACTCCACCACACAGAAGAAAGTTTCCTGACAAAGATTTCAAGCCCAACAACTTCAGTGAGAAAATGGGGCGCAACTCAGAAGCAAATGGGAAGAATGAAACTCATCAAACAGTCAACCTTAAGAAGCAGAAAAGTACATGTGAAGGTACTCATTGAAGGAAGGCCTTGCCAAATGGAAGTGGACTCAGGCTCCTATTTATCTATGGTGTCATGGGACACTATTCACAGGCTACTTCCCAACATTCAGAAGAAACATTTCCAGAAGCAAGCACTGACTCTTAAAGACTACCAAGGGAACAAGATTCCAGTAGTTGGAACAAGAGAATTCAACGTGAAGTTCAAAGGCCACACCAAACGTTTGCCCCGACCATCGTGGACAAGGATCACCCAAGCTTGCTGGGACTTGAGTGGTTCAATCCACTAGGCATCGAGGTGACTGGCATCAATCACATGAGCAACTCTGAATGGGAGGAGGCCTTGAAGTCTGAGTTTCCAGAGGTCTTCAGCGAAGGATTGGGCAAGTATAGGGGACCCCTATTTCAACCTAGATCCCAAGGTGCCCCAATTCGTTTAAAGCCCAGAAGGGTCCCATTTGCCTTAAAGGAAAAATTGATGCACAATTAGATAAACTAATAGCTCAAGGAGTTTTAGAGCCCACTGACCACTCAGATGGGAGACACCCATAGTCACACCTGTCAAGACTGATGGGTCAGTAAAATCTGTGGAGACTATAAGGGGACACTGAACCATGCGCTGCAGCAGAGTGCATACCCAGTTCAGTGGTGCATCATCTATTACATTCACTTGGCAGGAGTACAGTCTTTGCCAAATTGGATCTGGCCCAGGCATATCAACAACTAACACTGATGATGCCACTGCAGAGGCCCAAACCATTGTGACTCAGAGGTGCCTTCAAATGTAAAAGGTTACATTTGGAGTAAGCGGCACCAGGCATCTTCCAAAGCCTTATGGAAAGGATGCTCCAAGGACTGCCAGGGTAGTGCCTTACTTTGATTATGTGTTAATCTCTGCTGAAAATGACACTCAGTTACAAGAAAGACTCAGAGAAGTCCTTACCAGAGTCAGGAAGGCGGGGTTAAAATTCAAGGAAGAAAATGCAGTCTTAAAACTGACAAGGTTGAGTTCCTGGGCTATATGATTGACAAGCATGGCATCCACCCTACCGATGCCAAGGTTCAAGCAATCAAAGAAGCCCCAGACCTAAATGCAAAACAGATTTGCAAGCCTTCCTTGGACTCATTAACTTTTATCACATGTTCCTACCTCAGAAGGCAACCATTGCAGAACCATTGCACAGATTACTGACAAAAGTCTGTTTGGGTCTGGGGAGGAAGGAACAATCAGCATTTAACAGTATTAAAAGACTAATCATTCTGATGCAAGTTCTCTGAGAATTTGCCTGTTGTACTGACTTGTGATGCATCCCCTTTGGAGTGGGGGATTTTGAGCCACAGGCTTCCCAGCGAGAGAAGCCCCTATTGCATTTTACTCTCGACTTTGATCAAAGCAGAGGAATTACAGCCAATTGGACAAGGAAGCATTGGCAATTGTTGCAGCTGTCAAGAAATTTCATGAATATTTGTATGGGAGAACATTTACCATTGTTACAGATCACAAACCTTTGTTAGGCATTGTGGCAGGAGATAAACCTACACCTACTATCCTGTCACCAAGAATGCTGAGGTGGACTGAATTTCTTGCTGCTTATTCTTACAAACTTATCCACAAGCCTGGCAAGGACATTGGACATGCTGATGCACTGAGTCGTTGCCCTGCCTTCCACAAGGAGGACTTTGAACCTGAAACACACACCTTTTCCCTAGAAACTGTTGCCAAGCTTCCAGTGCATGCTGCTGAAATTGCCAGAGAGACTGCCAAAGACACTTTATTGGCTCCTGTTATAGGCTGGATTAAGAAAGGTTGGCCTCTTCAAGATCTACCTCACCTGGCCCAACCTTTTAAGTCCAGGCAAACTGAATTATCTGTATTAAGAGGATGTATTTTGTGGGGTAACAGGGTGGTTATTCCTGCAAAACTACAAAAGAGGTTTTGGAAATGTTACATGAGGGTCATCCTGGTATTGTAAGGATGAAGGGATTGGCCAGGAGTTATGTGTGGTGGCCAGGTATTGACAAAATGGTTGAAAACTGGGTTGCATCTTGTCCCAACTGTCAGGTAATCAGGCCTGCCCACCTCTCTCCCCACACAGGAATGGGAATGTCCTAGGGGCCCATGGTCTAGGATTCACATTGATTTTGCAGGCCCTACCAGAGGGCACACCTTTCTTATTATAGTAGATGCATATTCCAAATGGCTAGAGGTAATCCCTATGGCATCCACCACAACTGATGCTGTCATCAAGCAGCTCAAAACTTTTGTAACCCATGGGTTACCTGATGTTCTTGTCTCTGACAATGGCCCCCAATTTACATCCAACCTTTTTCAATCATATTTAGCACAACAGGGTATCAGACATGCCCTCACTGCCCAACCCTTTGGCTAACGGCCGGGTTGAACGCATGAACGTTTTACCAAGGAGAAACTTCAGCAACTGGGTCCTGGGGACATCACTGAGAAAGTTGATAAACTTCTTAGTGTTCAGCACATCACCCTAACCCATCTAATAACTTATCCCCAGCAGAGTTGTTGATGGGTAGGAACTTAGGTCTTCCTTAACCGCCTTCATCCCACTTACGCACCAATGCACCCTAGATTCCACTTCCAAAGTTCGCACATTCAGTGTGGGTGATTCTGTTTATGCAAGAACCTTATGGGTGAACCTTGTGGATTCCTGCTGAGATAATTCAAATCACAGGCCTCGTTCTTACAGGGTACAAACAGAGGATGGAGTCAGCAGGACATTGATCAACTTAGATCCAGCAGAATCAACCCCATGTGTAACGAGCCATTACGACAGGAACCATCCCAAAACCTGTCACAATGCCAAGATCCATCCTTAGAAGTGGAAGATTGTACATCACTACCTGACTTGGGTGTTGACATTGGGCTGGAGATGGGTTGGGAGGAGAGACCAGATTCTAACAATCAAACAGGGTCTTCTTTCACAGGAAGTCCCAGTAGGGAAATGTCAGCAGACACATTTCCTCTCACTGGGTGAGAATGTTAAAACTTCCTCTCAACGTACAACGTAAGAGCCCCACCTATTTAAAAAGAATACATTAGATAGGTTGGGGTTTGGTATGGACTGAACCTAGTGGGGAGGAGTGTTATGTATTTAGGTTTGAATGTCATTGGTTTAGTTTGAATTGTTCTTGTAAAATGTCAAATGGTATTGTTTAAAAGTGGAAAACCCTGCACTCTGATTGGCTGGCAACTGCAGCTGCTGGCTATAAGTAGCAGCCGTAGCCCAGCCAAGACTGGTCCATTCGAGCTGTAGTCACTAATAAACTCTTCACTGAAGCTCTTCGCGTCTGACTCTTCATGCAAACTTAACAATGAACACTTATGACATGTATTGAGTTTGGGGATAATTGGGCCATTATGTATGTGGTGCTCAAAGTGAATCTTTTAGTGTAATAATATTATCATTATTTGCAGTATTCATAGTTTATCCTTAACTTATTTCATAGATTTCAGTTTCCTTAGACTGTAGAGCATGAATCACTGTTAAACTACCAGCCTCGAGTGAGATGCAGTGTGACTCTTCCCCACTCAAAGCTATTCAAAGGTAATTTGACAATGAGAGGTGAATTATTCTAAAGATTGTGGACAACAAGAAGATCCTTGAATCAGGGTTGCAATGTTCAAACAAAGCAATATTCCTCAGAGCCCAGAGATAAAGCTGACAGTTCATTCATATGCATTGACTGAACTCCTGCTACCAACCTCTACATCTCTTATCACAAAAAATAGACTGATATTCAGTAAGTAAGCAAAAGAACTGTATTGGGGATATGAGTAGATGTATTAAATTTAGAAACACCTCCAGATCTCTCTGCTATGTTGCTAGTATACACAACTAGCTCTAAAACAAACCAAAGCAAACAACCTGTAGAACCATAAATCCAGCTGGATGACACCCAAACATAGAATAATACATTTTGGAGTTCGTAAAGGCTGTTGGAGCAGATATCTAGAGGTGAAAGGCCTACTATGTAAAACTTTCAGAAACCTTACAAAATCAGTTCTGCAAAATATTTTGGAGTTTCCCCTTAAAATTCCTGCTCATCTTTGGAAGTCATTCAGAATTGGTTAAAATATAGGCCACAATGTAAATGTTAAAGGTAAAGGTTTGCCCTGCCCACTCCTATTTGAATCTAAGGAATGGATGTTCAACTCTGTTTCTTAGCTGAGGGAAGCAGCATTGTCCAAAGACATTTCTGTGGTCATGTGACCAGCATGATTCTAGGCCAAGGCACATAGAATGCGGCTACCTTGCCACCAAAGTGGTACCTATTTATCTACTTGCATTTGCATACTTTTGAACTGCTAGGAGGGCAGGAGCTGGGGTAAATAGCGGAGCTCACCCCATCATGCAGGGTTCAGGTTTCAAACTTGGGCTAGACAAGCTCAGTGTTTGTTATTCAGTGCCATCACCCCCCCACACACATATTAATGTTATAGTTAAATAATTTTATGAACAGAATTTGGATTATTTTCAGTTAAAGCTTGAACCTGTATAAATAAGGTACTGATCAGTGCTTACAAAACCATCTTCTTTCTCTCACAAAAGTCCATATTCATTGTCATGCAATGCTTGGACCTGTTAATTCAACAAAGCATCAAGAAATAAATCTCCTTTATGTGAGTTAAATTATTCCTTTAGAATCTGAGGAAGAGTTGATTTGTAGTTTAGAATTAAGAGGGTTATGAATCTTATCACGACCTCCAGGCTCTTGACTTGATATGGCAGGCATGAATTTGGCCCATAAAAAAGCTAGGTCAACATAATTTTCTAAAAGGCAAACATTTACAGCTTTAAGATCACATCCACAGCAATGACTAAGAGTAAAAATCAGGAAATGCCTATTAGATAAAGATTCTGATCTTGAGGTTATTCCCATACTGAGGATTTAACCACAATTTCCTGCTTATCACATGTAATTGTCTGGGAAAACTATTAAAAATCTCTTAGCTTGGTTCAGCTAAAAAAACCATCATTTCCTTTTGGTTGACTCTAATGAAGTAGTGCCACCGTTGTACAATTTTATTTGTACCCTCTCCAGAAATGATTCCTATAATTAATACAGCGATGGTAGAAAGTAGGCATGCAGAAGTGGCATGCAGCAGGTTCTGACCAGTTCTGGAGAACCAGTAGGGGAAATTTTCTTTTTCTGCCCTGCACAGGAGAACGGAGCTGGAAAGCAGGTTAATGGGATGGGGAGGGAATGGGATTTTGCAGTAACCTTCCACTAGGAATGGGGTGGGAATGGAGATTTTACAGTATCCTTCCCCTACCATGCTGACCAAGCCATGCCCACCAAGTCATGCCACGCCCACCAAGCCACTCCCACAGAACTGGTAGTAAAAAATTTTGAATCCCTCCACTGGTTTGGTGCTGAATTAAGATCTCCTGTTTTAACTGTATTTCATTATTGATTTATTTTAATGTTAATTAATAGAACGGCTTAAGGCTGTACATTTTAAATAAATAAACTTGAAACCTTTTAAGAAATACACACACACACACACACACACACACATATAGTATTTAAGGTATTGATTTATTTCTAAAAGGATTAGTGTTTTCCTCTCATGATGATATTAGAATGGAAGAACATAAAATTCTAATTAATAAGTTAATATGAAAATAAAATCTTGCTCTCATGCACACACACACACACATACACAGTTCCATTTTAGCTGCAACAGTAATTAAAATAAATCCATCTTGCCTGTTCCAAGATGCATCCAATTAAACTGAGTTACAAGCTCCAATTAGATCTCATTGATAGACTATATTTTACCAGACAAATTGGCTTGTATAATGGCTTTTTGTGTTCTCAGAGCATGCTGTAATTTAATGTTAAGACCTTGATTTTGTTATTTCACAAGGTAGTTTGAAACTAATTGTACATAATCTCTCCACAATTCAATTAGAGGAAATTCTGCTTCATTCAAATCTTTAACCTGAAAGACTATAATTAATTCTGGAAACTTTAAAGGGAAAAGGAAAGTAAACAAGAAAGAAAAGAGAATCAGGTGGACAACAGAAGACAAGGCAGGTTGAGAGCTGGAGAAGTTAACATAGAATGAAGGTCCAATTAAATATGTTCCTTTTTGATCTTTCATCAGTACAGTTTTCAAGTTTGATGTATTCTATAAGGAATTACTATCATTTCTCAAACAAACTGAAGTTAGAGTGAATACTAATTCATATGGTTAAACTCTGGGGTTATGAAGAAATATGATATCTATATTAAAATTGTTGTATTTTTGGATCAGGGACCGTAATGTAGTGGTTCTGTTTTAATTATTGTATAAACCTCTGCTTTTTTTATTCATCAAAATACAGGTAGTCCTCAACTGACGACTGCAGTTGAACCTAAAATTCCTGTTGCTAAGTGACACATTTATTAAGCGCATTTTGTCCCATTTTATGACTTTTCTTGCCACAGTTGTTAAGTGAATTACTGCAGTTGTTAAGTTAGAAAAGCAGTTGTTAAATGAACCTCATCAGAAGGTCACAAAGGGAATCACATAACACCAAGATGCTGCAAATGTCATAAATATGAATCAGTTGCCAAGCACCTGAATTTTGATCCCATGATCTTGGAGATGCTGAAAAGGTCATAAGTGTGGAAAAATGACCATAAGGCACTATTTGTTGTAACTTTGAATGGTCACTAAATGAGCTTTTGTAAGTCAAGGACTATCTGTACAAAGCCAATGATTATCTTGAAAACTGAAACAGACCAAGTTACTTCTGTGAGTGCTTAATTTTCCAGCTCTCATCTGCTTATTAATTGTAGTTGGGCAGTTTCAGGGCTATTTAGCAGTGACCGGAAATCTGTCTAGTCTGAAGGTGTCCCTCAGTTTTGGAAGATAAAAGGAGAAGCTTTTTGTGGCTCTTACAAAGTCTTTAAAAACTCGTCAACTGGAATTTTATTGTTTAATTATTTTACCCATTTGTTCTACCTGTCATTTTGTAGTAGTTGTAACCCATCTAGACACAAATGATACAGAGATGTCAGGTAGTGCTAACCCTAACCCTAATGCTAATACTAATGGTATACTGCATTAGAGGCAAAAATCAACTCTATGCTTTCTGTGTGCAGTGTCAAAGAACTAGGTGTTTGTACTGATTTTCATTCCATTTTCTTCAAACTTTTTCTTCCTGAAAACCTGTCATGTGTGTTAGATTTGACAGTAAAACATGTAGGAAATGTAAAGCATTCTTAAGCCATATGCATTTACCATTGTACATAAATGGCAAGGAAGTGGAGAGGATTGGTAGTTTTAAATTTCTGGGCAATTATATCTCGGAGGACATCTCATGGAGTATGAATGCTAACATGCTTGTGAAGAAGGCACAGAAGAGGCTGTCCTTCCTGAAAATGCTCAGGAAGATAAATCTATCTCAGCATCTATTTCTGTCTTACTACCGCAGAATCATTGAGAGTGTCCTGACATACGGCATTCTTGTATGGTGTGGGAGCAGCTTTGCAGCAGACAAAAAAGCTCTACAGAGAATCATTAAAACTGCCCAGAATATCATCATGCTCCAGCTACCAGCCCTGGACGACATCTTCGCATCTCGCTGTTTGAGGAAGTTGCACAACATTCTCAGTGACTCTTCCCATCCTGCTTACAATCTTTATGAACTGTTGCCTTCTGGCAGAAGATACAGAACAATTAAAACTCAGACCACATGTTTTCTGAACAGTTTTTATCCCAGAACTATAATTGCGCTTAACAATGAACTTAAGGACCACCATCAGTGAGCTGTTGGACAGTATTACTTGGTCTGTTGTGTGGATGCTTGTGCGTTTGTAGGGGACAGGGAATTTGGCGGGTGGGGTTGTGTTTGGGGATTGTCATGTGTGTGTGTTGGGTCTGGTCTCTGGGTTTTATGTGAATTTTGTTGTATGTGTATACTGTGTATATATGTACAATGACAATGAAGTATTATTATTACTATTACTATTATTGCTTGGATGTTGCTGGATGTTGCTGGACTGTAATTTCCAGCAAATCCATTGGCGTGGTCAGTACTGAGGAATTTATTGATTGATTGATTGATTGATTGATTTGATTTGTCAATCGCTTACAAGATAATAAGTATAAGGGTAAACATAGTTATGAATACATGAAATGAATACATATAAGAAAAATAAAAGAAACAAAAGAAACAATAAAAGAAAAAAAGAAAAGAAATATTAGAAGTTGCTGTTCAACTTGTGAAGATAAAAAAGACCTTGGCAAAACCATAGGCCTCAGATTTCCAATTATCGGTTTCTAAAGTTTGAAGAGTTCATCTGGAGCTGAAATGTCCCTCGAAGACAAAAGTCAGGCCACGTTAAATACAGCAGTTTTGTTTTTCCTCTTCATTCAATTGTTCCTTCCTGGATGGATGAAAATCAGAACTTCTGGGCTGGCTATGTGCCCAGTGTCTGGTCCCATGAGTTTATTTTATTTATTTATTTATTTATTTATTTATTTATTTATTTATTTATTTATTTTGTCAAGCATGTATTAGATAACAGATATGAGTATAAACATGATTATGAATACATGAAATGGATACGAATAAAGGGAGCATTAGGGACGGTAGGCATGTTGGTGCGCTTATGCACGCCCCTTATTGACCTCTTAGGAATGGGCTGAGGTCAACAGTTGACAGTCTAAGGTTAAAGTTTTGGGGGTTTGGGGAAGAAACCACAGAGTCAGATAGAGTATTCCAGACATTGACCACTTTGTTGCTGAAGTCGTATTTCCTGCAATTGAGTTTGGTGCCGTTTACCCTGAATTTGTATCTATTGTGTGCTCGTGTATTGTTGAGGTTGAAGCTGAAGTAGTCATTGATGGGTAGGACATTGTAATGGATAATTTTATGTACTGTGCTTAGGTCGGACTGAAGGCGGCATTGTTCTAAGTTGTCTAAGCCTAAAATTTCAAGTCTGGAAGCATAGGGTATTCTGTTGAGAGTAGAGGAATGGAGGACTCTTCTCGTGAAATATCTCTGGACTCTCTCGATTGTATTAATGTCCGATATGCAATGCGGGTTCCAGACAGATGAGCTGTATTTGAGAATTGGTCTAGCAAATGTTTTGTAGTAGTAGTACAATATTACCAGAGAAAAAGCTATGCAGGATTAGGTTAAACAACTCTTCATGCCTTTTTTTTTTTGTTGTTACAGTGACTCTAGCACTTAGATTATTAGAGATGCGTATTCCCAGGTCTTCAGAGACAATTTAAAATTAACCTGGCTTAAAAATGCTCATACCAAAGTCCAGTCCTTAGATCTTGCTTTTGAGAGCCTCGGTTTGCAAATGAGAGGAATCTCCTTCAGCAGCATACCTGGGATCTAATTTTCAACATAGCTTAAAACTAATATCTATGGTACCACACTTCATGGATTTTTTTTAAGTTGGCACAGGCATTGCCCTATCTTTCTTCCATGATTATTTGAAAATTTTGCTGGGTTTTCATCTTGGCTAGGTTGGATACATTACCATCTGCAGTCTTGTCAGGTTGTTATAAAAATATCTCTCTATATCAGCATTTATGGCCAAGTAAGAACAGCTCTGTGGAGTTCCTGAGCCATATGTTCCTCCATTGCTCGTTTAACAGAATCTTGGATGATACTTATTGCATTTGCATTCTGAAGAAATACACTAACAGAACATATGAGGCTTCATTATTGTTTCTGTTTTCTGGCCAAGACTCCAATGTATTTTTCCAGGATTCTCAATATTGTGTTTCTTTTGTTCTATTCATTTTACTTCTGATTGAAGAACTATATTAATTTCAGTGATCATCACTATTATCTGGTGATAATTCATAAAATGAAAATAAATAGTAAAAATAAATAATAAATAGATAAAGGACTAGAAGACCTCCAAGGTCCCTTCCAACTCTGTTATTCTGTTATTTTTAATGTAATTTTACTGCATTTATGGTTATCTTTTTTTTAATTACATTTATATGCTGCCCTTCTGGAGACTCAGGGGCTTACAATTTGGGATACAACCCAGTGTGCTCAGCAATAGCCTTCATTCCATTGTATATGCCTGCTTATTACTAAGGCATTTTTACAAGGTCAGCTAATTGCCCCAACAATCTTGGGTCCTCAATTTACCTACCGAGATGGAAGGCTGAGTCAACCTTGAGCCTGTGGGATTGAGCTACAGCAGTTGTAGGCAGCTGAACTTAAGTGCAGGCAATTAACAGCCTGAGCCACCAAGGCTCTTATCTTTTAATATATTTATCGATTTTAGATGTGTCTATTTGATATACATATTTGAGGTGTGCAGTGGTTAGAATGCAGTATTGTAGGCCAATTCTGCTTACTGCCAGGAGTTTGATTCTGACTCAGAGTTGACTCAGCCTTCCATCCTTCTGAGGTCAGTAAAATATGGATCCAGATTGTTAGGGGCAATATGCTGATTCTGTAAAATAACTAGAAAGGGCTGTAAAGCTTTATAAAGTGGTATGTAAGTCTAAGTCAGTGGTAGGATTAATTTTTTTTACTACTGGTTCTGTGGGCATGGCTTGGTGGGTGTGGTGTGGCTTGATGGGCATGGCAGGGGAAGGATACTGTAAAATCTCCATTCCCTCCCCACTCCTGGGGGAAGGTTAGTGCAAAATCCCATTCCCTCCCCACCCCACTAACCTGCTTTCCAGCTCCATTCTCCTGTGCAGGGCAACAAAAGAAGATCCAGCCGATTAGCTGGGACTCGGGAGGCAGAGAATAGATGGGGGCAGGGCCAGTCAGAGGTGGTTTTTGCTGGTTCTCCGAACTACTCAAAATTTTCACTACATCGCAAAGTCCCTGGTTGATCCAGGAAAAGCCCTTTTTGCTGGCGGTGGAGAGGCAGCCATTCAAGCTGCTGAAGCTGGGACAGCTCCGGAATGGAAGAGATTGAAAGAAAGTGTGTCAATTTGGTGAGATGAACTTTTGCTTATTGTTTCTTGAAGAGAACACCCTGAAATATTTAAAGTGGAATTAAAAGTGAAGAGAAAAGATTTTAAGCGGTGAGATTAAGCTAATTAAAGTGAAAGTTTTCTCCCCCCCTTTTATTGGAACTTTGAACTTGGTTAAGCTTCTTAATTTTAAACTGGACTGGTCTTTCTTAAATTTTTTATTCTTGTTTTTATTTCTTTTCCTAACAATTCTTTTGAAAGTTTGTTTTGATTAAAGCTCTTCTTTTTGATTTGAGATTTACTTTTTTTTTAAAGAAAAGATTTTACTTTTTTCCCCTATGTTCCTGGCTTTGGATATATGAGGGGAAGTGAAAGTGAAGGAAAGTGAAGGAAAATAAGTAGCACTGCCACCTAGAGGGTTAGATATATTGTTTTCTTTTTTTCTTTTACTTGTTTATGTATTCCTGTTATACTCAAGGACTCTGAGCTTTGCACTGGAAAAGATAGTGGGATGAGCATGGCAGATTGTTTACAAAGGTGCTCATCTGTGAAACTATAGATAGCTGGAGTCTGAAGCTGAAGTTGAAAGAAAGAAGATTGAAGTGACCTTGAAAATATTGGAACTGGAAACTTTGAGTTGATTCATTAAACAGCCTTGGATATTCAGTGGCAGAGGCTTACTTTACATTAGAACTGTTTGTTATTTTTTATTTTCATTTCTACTTCCCCTCTAGTTGGGTTTTTTTTTTTTTGGATTTCAATTGTTCAAACCAGGAACTAGAATGCAAATTTTTTATTTTTGCTCTCTTTCCTCTTTTTATTAAGAGAAATATATAGACTATTTTTTAATTTCTTTTTTAATTTTAATTTTTTCTTTCTCATCCTCTTTTTCTCTAAAAGAAAAATCCTATCTATCCCTTTTCCATATTTTCTCTCCTTTTTTTGTATATACTATTGCAACTAATTGGATTAAGGTGTACAAGTGCCTGAAGAATTTTTTTCCCTTCTTCCTTTTGGAGTGGCAACTGTCTGCCCTTGTTTTTTTCCCCTTTTTCTTTTTTCTTTTCTCTCTCTCTCTCTTTACAGATAAGTATTATAAGATGAGTAGAAAGATAACAGCCCCAGCTTCCTCGATACCAATCTCCTCACCATCTGGAGGACAACGATCTATACAGACAATACTACAACAGGAGAAAGAGAAGGAAGTGACATTGAAGATGATCATGCAAGTAATCAAGAAGATTGAGCTAAAAATTGAAAAGATAGATGAGAATAGAAAATATTCAACAGATAATGATGAAATATGAAGACAGATTCAAAAAATTTGAAGAAGAAAATATACAAAGAGATAAGAAAATTGGAGATATTCATACTCGATTGAGCTATGTCGAGAAGGGCAGGAGTGAACCATTGGGATGGGAAATCAATAGATCAGAATTTTATCTGCGATTTCAAAACGTGGAAGAAGGAAAGGTGAAAATCTTGCTGAAATAATGACAGAAATATTGGCTGAAGTGTTAGAGATAACCAAAGAGAAGATGATGGATGGGAAGGATGAAGTGTTCCCTCTCTATACAAGATATACAATGAGAAACAGATTACCAAGAGAAGTCCACATTAGATTTACTAAGAAGATTATTAAAACACAGATACTGTAGGTGGCAAGAGAGAAAATATTAAAGTATAAAGATAAAGAAATTGTGGTGCTGAAACAGGTACCAAGAAGAGTAAGAGAGATGAGAAGAGAATATTTTTTTCTGACTAAAGAGTTACTTAAAAGAGGAATAAACTACAGATAGTTGATGCCAGAAGGCCTCTTGTTCACTTGGCGGGAACAAAGACACAGAATTGACACAGTCGGAAAAGCAGAGCTATTCTAGTTAGAATATTTTGGAGGAAAGGAGGAAGAAGAAAGAAAAGAAGAGTCACTAATTGAATTTGAAGAGGAGTGTGTAGCAGTAATTGAAAAAGAAAAAGAAGAAGGTGCAGTAGGTGGTGTACCCAGAGAGCAATGAGAATTAAGATCTACTAGAACAATAAAACCCTCTTATAAAGCTTAACATGGATGAAAGAAAATTGATTATGATTAACATAAATAGACTTAATTTGGCTGCTAAAAGAAGAAAAGTATTCCATAAATAAGAGAAATTAAAATTTGATATAATTTGTTTACAAGAAGTACATATTAAAAAACAACATGAATTTATATTGAAACAAAAAAAATAGGGAAATTATTCACGTCGTTGGCACAATTAAAAAAAGAGGTGTGGTCTTATATATTAGACATACAATTTTGGCAGAACTAATTTATACAGATGATGATGGAAGGATTTTGATGGTGGAAATAATGGACAATAATGTTAAAACACTCTTAATTGCAATCTATGCTCCAAATGATAATCAAGAAGAATTCTACAGGAAATTACATTTGAAAATAATAGAATTGGACTGTGTTAATATTTGTATGATTGGAGACCTTAATGGAATAATTAATGATAGGTTGGACTATAAAACTCAGAAATCAACAAACAAAGCTAGAAAGTTATTACCAAAATCTTTCTTTCAATGATAGAAGAATTAAATTTAAAAGATGCATGGAGAAAGAGAAATGTGGAAAGTAAGGAATATACTTTTTACTCAAACAGACATGATCATGGTCTAGGATAGACATGATATAGATGTCAGCAGAACTACTTACTAACATACAAGAAATTGAAATAGAAACAAGCACTTGGGCAGACATAAAACCGAATGAAGTTATCTGGAAAGGATATAAAAGGAGATCTAGAGGGACTTAAAGAATACGTACTAAAGGAAAAAAAGACTTTAACAGAAAATAGAGAAAGAATGGTTTTCTTTTTTAAAGAAAATAGAAAAGAGGATACATCTTTGCAGAACTCTGGGACATGATGAAGGCTACACAAGGGGTTTGAAATTAGAATACAAGGGAAAAGAAATATAAAACAAAAAAGACTTTTAAAACATTGGAGGATGACTATAAAAGACTGGAAAAAGAATTACAGAAGTCCATGCAAAAAGACATTAAGAATAAAATGGATGAGAGGGCGGGCTTGTGTCCCAGTGATACTACATGCGATCGGGAAGCTCCTGGATCGCTGTAGATATCTTCTCAGCTGGACGGTCCATTTGGACCTAAACCGTCCCGAAGAGACGGTGAAGGGAAAGAGCACGTCCTGTCGATCCCAGGGACATCGCAAAGTCCCTGGTTGATCCAGGAGAAGCTCTTTTTGCCGGCGGAAAAGAGGCAGCCATCAAGCTGCTGAAGCTGGGACAGCTCAAAGAAAGGCAAGATCGGATGAAGGTGTGTCGGTTTGGTGAGAGGTTCTTTTTATTTACTTATTTCTGAAGAGAACACCCCAATAACTGGAAAGTGGACTTAAAAAGTAAAGAGAACAGTTTATAAGCGGAGATTAAGCTTTTCTTAAGATTGACGGCTTTTTTCTTCCTTTTTATCTCTTCTGGAACTATTTGATTTTAAAAGGGACTGGCTTTTCCTCTATGTAAAATAATCTTTTGTTCTGATGGTCTTTTTCCTTTTTTTCCACCAATATTTTTTGGATTAAATGCTGTTTATGATTTTAAGAACTTTTTAGAAAAGAGAGCAATACCAATGTGCCTTTTCTTTTTTTCCCTTTTTCTTGCTCTTGAGGGGAGGAGTGAAAGTGAAAGCACTGCCATTTAGAGGCTTGGATATACTGTATTCCTTTCTTCTTCGTTTGTTTATCTATGTGAGCTGCATTCAAGGACATAGAGTTCCTTCTTGAAAGAGATAGTGGGGTGAGCACGACGGATTGTATACACAGGTGCCCATCTGTGAACTATTGATAGCAGAACCCAGAGTTGGAACTGAAAGAAAGAAGACTAAAGTGACCTTGAAAATATATTCTACTGGAAATTTGACTTGATATTCTAAAAAGCCTTGGACATCTGGTGGCAGTAGTTTTCTTTTTCTCTTTGGCTGGATTTGTGGCTGCTCTATCTTTTCCACCCCCCATTGATTGAATTTTTATTGTTTGGATTATCCCTTTTTCAATTTTTAACCAGGAATTTTTCTTTTCCTTTTCTCTGCCTATGATTTGCTCCCCTTTTCGCTTTTTTCTCTTTTTTTCATCTTGTTGATTCGCCATTGATTAGGGTATATAAATACCTGAAGTCTCTTCCCTTTTTTCCTTTTTATTTTTTGAACTGGTAACCACCTGTTGTTGCTTTTTGAGACCTTCCTTTTCTTCTTTACTTTTTTTCTATTTTTGTATACAAGTGGAACCAACTGGATTAAGGTGTACAAGAACCTGAAGAATTTTTTTTGTTTCTTTAATTTTTTTATATTCCTTAATATTTTTAATTTTTACTTTTTTCCCTTTTTGTCTACTTATTTTTATTATTTTGGAGGGCCCTCTGCTTTTTGGGGGCCCTACTAGGAAATAACTATAAAATGAGTAGAAAAGCAATAGCTCCAAGCTCTCAATCAACAACTCCTGCTTCTTCACCATCTGGAGGTCAGCGATCAATACAGGCAATGTTGCAACAGGAAAAGGAAAAAGAGAAGGAGGATACATTACAGAAGATTTTGCAAGGAATTCAAATTCTACAGACAAAAGTAGAAAATGTTGAAAAGAGTAATGAGAATATCTCCCAAAAATTGAACAGACAAATCAAAAGGTGGAGAAGATTCAGCAGAAAATAGATAAGACGGATGAAAAAGTTGAAAATATTCAACAGAAAATTGGAAAGACAGATGAGAAAGTGGAAAATATCCAAGAGATGATGACCAAATATGATGAAAAGATTAAGAAAATTGAAGAGCAGGATGAACAAAGAGATAAGGAAATTGGAAATATCAATATCAGATTGAGTGAAGTTGAAAAGACAGGATTGAATCATTGAGAGGAGAGATGGATAGATCAGAATTTTACTTGAGATTTCAAAATGTGGAGGAAGAAAAGGGTGAAAACCTCGTTGGAAAAATGATAGAAATATTGGCGGAAGCACTAGAAATAACGAAAGAGAAAATGATGGATGGAATGGATGAAGTGTTTCGTGTACATACAAGATATGCAATGAGGAATAAGCTACCAAGAGAAGTCCATATTAGATTTACTAAGAAAATTATTAAAACACAAATTTTGCAAATGACAAGAGAAAAGACATTAAAGTATAAAGACAAAGAAATTGTGGTGCTGAAACAGGTACCAAGAAGAGTAAGGGAGACGAGGAGAGAGTACCTCTTTCTAACCAAAGAACTGCTTAGAAAAGGAATAAATTATAGATGGCTGATACCAGAAGGCCTTCTGTTTACATGGCGGGAACAAAGACATAGAATTGACACGGTTGAAAAGGCGGAATCATTTTATTATGAATATATTAGAGGAAAGGAGGAAGATACAAGAAAAGAAGAGCCCTGATTGAACCTCAAAAGGAGTTGATAGCAGTAATTGAAAAAGAAAAGGAAAAAGAAGAAGGCGCAGTAGGCAGGGCGCCCAGAGAACGAAGAGAAATAAGATCCACCAGAGCAATAAATCCCTCTTACAAAATCTAAAATGGAGGAAAGAAAACTGGTTACGATGAATATAAATGGACTCAATTCAATCATTAAAAGAAGGAAAGTATTTCACAAATTGGAGAAATTAAAATTTGATATAATTTGCCTACAAGAGGTACATATTAAAAACAACATGAACACGTACTGAAACAAAAAAAATTAGGAAAATTGTTTACTTCATTGGCACAATGTAAAAAAGAGGCGTGGTTCTATATATTAAAGAAACAATTTCGGCTGAATTAATTTATACAGATGATGATGGAAGAATCTTAATGGTAGAAATAATGGACAATAATACTAAAATACTTTTAATAGCAATATATGCTCCAAATGACCACCAAGAGGAATTTTATAATAAACTCCATAAAAAAATAATTGAACTGGACTACGTTAATTTATGCATGATGGGAGATTTTAATGGAATAATTAATGAGCAGCTGGATTATAAATCACAAAAAGCCACAAAGAAAGCTAGAAAGAAACTACCAAAACCCTTTTTTCAAATGATAGAAGAAATAAATTTAAAAGATGCATGGAGAGAGAGAAATATAGGAAATAAACAATATACATTTTACTCAAACAGGCATGAATCATGGTCAAGAATAGATATGATATGGACATCAGCTGATCTATTTTTAATATACAAAAATTGAAATAGAAGCAAGTATTTGGGCCGATCATAATCCAATGATTATTATTTGGAAAGGACAAAAGATGAGATCTAGATGGACATTAAACAATAAGATATTAAAGGAAGAAGATTTTAAACAGAAAATGGAGAGAGAACTGGTATTCTTTTTAAAGAAAATAAGAAAGAGGATACATCGTTACAGAATCTCTGGGACACGATGAAGGCCTATACAAGAGGCTTGATAATTGATTATACAAGGAAAAGAAATATCAAACAAAAAAGACTTTTAAAACATTAGAAGAAGAATATAAAAACTGGAAAAAGAACTACAGAAATTTCCACAAAAAAAGATGTTAAAATCAAAATGGATATAACCAAACATAAAATGGAATTAATGGAAAAAGAAGAGCTAGCCCAAAAGATTAAAAATGCTAAACAGAATTATTTTGAGGACGCAAACAAACCAGGAAGATGGTTAGCCTATAAATTAAGAAAGGAAAGAGAATCAAGGAAAATTAGCCATTTAATAGATGAAGAAGGACATCCTTGTTACGGAAATGAAGGAAAAAAGAATTATACAAGACTATTATGGAAAATTGTACTATCAAGAGAGTATTCAAGAAGAAAAATTAAACAATATATACAAAAGGCAAAGTTACCACAGATACCTAAAGATATCGAAATAATGTTAGAAGAGAATATAACAATGATGGAGTTAACAGAAGCCTTAAAGAAACAAAATACAGGGAAAGCACCAGGCCGGATGGTTTACCAGTGGAATTTTATAAGACTTTTCAGGAGGTGTTAAACCTCCAATTATTAGAAGTTATGAATGAAGTCATGCAAGAGAAGAGAATACCAAAGACTTGGTCAGAAGCTTATATCACACTTATACCGAAGGAAGACACAGACTTACAACAAGTTAAAAATTATAGGCCTATTTCCCTATTAAATTCAGACTATAAAATTTTTGCTTCAATTTTGGCAGAAAGACTGAAAAGATACTTAAACAACTTTATACATGTTGACCAAAATGGGTTTCTGCCAAAAGACAAATCAAACATAATATGAGAATAATCCTGGACACTCTGGAGTACTATGAGGCACATCCTGAAAAGCAAATGGCCTTGATGTTTCTGGATGCTCAAAAAGCCTTTGATAACGTGAGTTGGCGCTTCATGTTACTACAATTGACACAAATGGGCTTTGGCAAAAATTTTATACGTGCTATTGAGACTATATATTCTGAACAAACCGCAAGGGTTTTGATAAATGGAGAATTGACAGAGCCTATAAATATAAGAAAAGGGACTAGACAAGGCTGCCCACTGTCGCCCCTGCTGTTTGTGTTAACCTTAGAAGTGTTAAACAGGTGTATTAGAGAAGATAAACAAATAAAAGGAATGAAAATTAAAAGAGAAGAATATAAGTTACAAGCCTTTGCAGATGACCTGGTATTTATATTAGAGGACCCACTGGAATCAGCGCTTAAGCTAATTGAAAGAATAGAAGAGTATGGAGAAGTAGCAGGATTGAAAATTAATAAAGACAAAACAAAGATATTAACAAAGAATATGTTAGCGAGACGGAAGAAAGAATTGGAAGAAGCTTTAGAAATACAGGTCACAAGTAAGGTTAAGTATCTAGGGATATATATTACAGCAAGATGTAGTACACTGAAGGAGGATAATTACATTAAACTTAAACAGCAGATAGCGACAGACTTGGAAAAATGGAAAAACTTACAACTATCGTTGATTGGGAGAATATCAACAATCAAGATGAATGTATTGCCTAGAATTCTATACTTATTCCAGACAATTCCAATCAGATTAGGGAAAGAGTTTTTTGAAGACCTAAATCGAATGATGTTGAAATATATATGGCAAGGCAAAAAGCAAGAATAAAACTTAAGTTATTGCAGGATTAAGAGGAGGGGTTTGCTTTGCCCAATTGGGAACTATACTATCAGGCGGCAAATTTGATGTGGGTAAAAGATTGGATAACACAGGAATACTAGATTATTGACTCTAGAAGGACATGACTTGTTATTGGGGTGGCATGCATTCTTTGGTATAAGGGAACTAAAACACAAGGTATTTTAGAAGACATTATATTCGAGAAGCTTTGTTTTTAAACTGGGAGAAGATTAAAAACAACATTACTTGAAAATTCCAATATGGATATCTACTATTGAAGCCTTTTCATATCCAGTAATATATAAAAAAGGAACAAACAGTTAGATATGGTGAGATATTGAATGAAAGGGGTGAACTTAAATCTATGCAAGCGTTGGAAGAACAAGGTATAAAAATGAATTGGTTTCATATTTGCAAGTACAATCTAGATTTGATAAGGATATTAAAGTAGAAGGTATTTATAACAAGCAGATTGGGCTAGACAAAATATTGATGGGTACTGATGAAAAGGTGATTTAAAAACTTTATGGATTTTTAGAAATTAAAATGGAAGAGGAACAAGTTAAAGAAACAATGATTGCTTGGGGAAAATTTTGGATATGGGATTGATCTAGAGAAATGGGAAAAATTATGGTCCCAGAATTATAAAATGACAATGTCAACTGCTTATAAAGAAAATTGTATAAGATGTTTTACAGGTGGCACTTACCCCGAGAGAATTGCAAGAATGTTTAAGAATAAATCGGATAAATGTTGGAAATGTCATCAGATACCTGGATCATATTACCATATGTGGTGGACTTGTTCGGATGCAAAAAGATATTGGACAAATCCACATGGTTGGAAAAAATGATACAACAACACATAGACTTGAAACCAGAAATATTTTTATTGGGAATTATACCAGATATCTACATAAAGAGGAAATATTTGATTGTAAATGTTTTAACAGCAGCTAGAATTATTGTATTTGCCAAAAATTGGAAGAATGATAAAATACCTATGCAGGAGGAAGGAAGTGATTAGGAAATTTTATGGACTGTGCTTGAAATGAGTTAAATTGACATTTGAAATTAGAGAACAAGAAGATAAAACAATTTACAAGATATGGGATGTTGTTTATCAATGGTTGGATAAAAGACTTGGTAATGCAATAGACTAATAATTTTGTAATAGAAATAC
>CM019153.1:27403706-27595535 GCA_009733165.1 Naja naja
CTCACAACAAATCCTGGGTGATGTATTGGCCTGAGAGAGCCTTCCATTCTGAATCAAATATTCTGTGTTGTATGAAAAGTCAAAACCTCATCTGCTATCCTCAGATTTTTAGGAATATCTAAAGTGGTACTCATGTATGCAACCTTACATACGTATGCACCCTTCTACATGTAAGAAATAGCTATATTTTCCGTTTTTTAAACTTATTTATTTATTATTTGGACTTGTATGCCGCCCCATCTCCGAAGACTCGGGGCGGCTCACAACTAAAACCAACCAGAACAATAAATTATTTAAAAGAATATTAAACAGTCACAAGTGTAATTGAATCCGTTAGTAATTTTCAGCTTGTGTACCAGTGCCTGTTTATTTAAACAGGTAAGTGGATTTATTTTATTTTATTTTATTTTTATTTTATTTGTAACTCACATATTCATTACTTCAGCTATTGTTTAGTTCATCTTGATTGGTTTATAAAAACAGGGATTTTTAGGCTTGCATATAGTTTTAAAAGATAACATTCATTCGATACTGTAATATTCAAAGTCTTTAGCAATGTTCCATTAATTTGAAAACATAATTCATGTTGAGAATTTGAAAAATTTCAAAATTTGCACATATGCCTAAATATATATAAAATAGAAGTTTTCTTACCTTTAGCTTTTCAATGATGTCTTTCATCAACCCAGGCAAGCAGAAGATTGGTTTTTGTTTTAAGACCTGTGATCTAAAATAGAAACCTTTTTATAATCAGGAAGTATCATAATGCAACTAGATTCTCAATTGGTTCTACGTGTTTTTTTGGCTGTGTGTATAATTTGTTGCATGAGCAAATTATACTGTATATCTCATATGTTAGCTGACAAAATGTTTCTGTCTGTAAGTGTAGCATCCTCTTCAACTGTCTAACATAACGTATATGTATGCTGAAATATTATAAAGAAATACTGTAAGTGTTGCAGTTGCTATATTTTATATAAACAATTTATGTGATGTTCATAGATTATTTGAAGGGTTATGTGATATAAAATTATCCTTAATTCTTTGCTTCTGTTCAAACAAGGGCCTTGGTGGTGCAGGCTGTTAATAGCCTAGCACTTAGTTCCAGCTGCCTGTAATTAATAATAATAATAATAATAATAATAATAATAATAATTTATTCGACTTGTATGCCGCCCTTCTCCCTAAGGACTCAGGGCGGCTAACATTAAAACAACACAAAATTTACATAAAAAACAATTAAACATAGCAAGTCAGAATAAATACAATAAAACATTAAAACATTAAAATAAATAATCGAAATAGTAAAAAAAACCCCACCCGGGTCATTCCAGGCCAGCCTGTTGAAACAACCAAGTCTTCAGGTCCTGGCGGAAGGAGCGGAGATCAGGGGCCAAATGGAGATCTGCGGGGAGATGGTTCCAAAGGGTGGGGGCTCCCACAGAGAAGGCCCTAGCCCTGGGAACCGCCAGCCGACAGTGTCTAACCGATGGTACCGCAAGGAGGCCCCTCCTGTGGGAGCGAACAGGGCAATCGGCATATGATGATACTGGCAGGAGGCGTTCCCACAAGTACCCCTGACCCAAGCCATTTAGGGCCTTATAAATTGTTACCAGCACCTTGAAGCTAACCCGGAAGGCAACCGGCAACCAATGCAGGTCACGCAGGAGGGGTGTAACATGGGAGTATCGGGTTACTCCCATCACAGCCCGCGCGGCCGCATTCTGCACCAGCTGTAACCTCCAGGTAGTCCGCAAGGGCAGCCCCAAGTAGAGAGCGTTGCAGTAGTCGATTCTAGAGGTGACAAGTGCATGAGTGACCATTCGAAGAGCATCTCGGCTCAGGTAAGGGCGGAGCTGGCGAACCAGCCGAACCTGGGCAAAAGCGCCCCTGGCCACAGCCCCCACCTGCTCCTCCAAAGCGAGCTGTGGGTCCAGGAGGACACCCAGGTTCCTCGCCCTATCCATGGGGGGCAACACCTCTCCCCCATGGCCAAAGTTGGAACATCACCAGAAAACCGAGATGCCGGTAAGAACAGCCACTCCGTCTTGGTCGGGTTGAGTTGGAGCCTATTTCTCCCCATCCAGACCCGTACCGCCTCCAGGCACCGGGACATCACAGAGAGAGCATCACTGATCTGGCCTGGGGTGGAGATATAAAGCTGAGTATCATCTGCATATTGATGATACCTCACCCCAAAACCTCGGATGATCTCACCCAGCGGTTTCATGTAGATATTAAACAGGAGAGGTGAGAGGACTGACCTCTGTGGCACCCCACAAGTGAGGGGCCTTGGAGCCGATCTCTGCTCTCCTGCCAACACCAACTGCAAGTGGTCCGAGAGGTAGGAGGAGAACCACCGCAGAACGGTGCCCCCCACCCCCAACCCCTGGAGCCGCTGCAGAAGGATACCATGGTCGATGGTATCGAAAGCCGCTGAGAGGTCTAATAGGACTAGGACAGAGGAAAAAACCCTGTCCCGAGCCCTCCAGAGATCATCCATCAGCGTGACCAATGCTGTCTCCGTGCTGTGTCCAGACCTGAAGCCCAATTGATATGGGTCTAGATAATCAGTTTCTTCCAGGAACAAGGGAAGTTGCTGCACCACCACGCTCTCAACAACCTTCGCTAAAAAACGAAGGTTGGAGACTGGACGATAGTTATCCAAAATGGCTGGGTCCAGAGCAGGCTTCTTGAGGAGGGGTCTCACCACCGCTTCCTTCAAGGCGGCGGGGAAGACTCCCTCACTCAAAGAAGCGTTGACAACTGCCTGGAGCCAGCCGCGTGTCACCTCACTGGAGGCACACACCAACCAGGAGGGACACGGGCCCAATAAACACGTGGTAGAGGACAACCTCCGCATGATCCTGTTCACTTCATCAAGGGAGACCGAGTCAAACTCAACCCAGATGGAATCGACCAGATCCGCCGTCACCTCATCATCAGACCACTGCCAATCCGAGTCCAAGCCAGCCCGAATCTGAGCGACCTTATCCGCCAAATGTAAACTAAATTCCTCTGCTCTGCCCTGCAAAGGGTCTGCCCGCTCCCTCACTTGGAGGAGGGAACGGGTAACCCTGAACTGGGCCGCAGGGCGATCATCAGCGGACACAATCAGGACGGAGAAGTAAGCATACCTCGTCGCCCTAATCGCTTCCAGGTAGGTCCTAATGTAGGCTCTTAACTGGCCACGATAGAATTCGGAATGGCTCGTCCTCCACCTGCTCTCTAGGCATCTTCTCCACCGTTTCATCCCCCGGAGCTCCTCCGAAAACCAGGGAGCTGACTGGGGTCTGCGGCGGGAAAGAGGCCGCAAGGGGACAACTTGGTCGAGTGCCCTCGAGGCCGCCTGTTGCCAGGCGGTCGCCAGCAGGCTCAAATCCCACCAGGCTCAAGGTTGACTCAGCCTTCCATCCTCTCGGGGTAGGTAAACTGAGGACCCAAGATTGTTGGGGGCAATAAGATAACTTTGTAAAAATGCCGCTTAGTAATAAGCAGGCATATACAATGGAAGGAAGGCTATTGCCGAGCGCATTGGGTTGTATCCCAAAAATTGTAAGCCGCCCTGAGTCTCCAGAGAAGGGCGGGATATAAATATGAATTTAAAAAAAAACTTAATTGAAGTGTAATTTTCAATTCAAGATGAAATTAAACTGAATACAGAGGAATTACCATCCATTTCCTCTTTGTCTTAGTATACAGTATATAAATAAGTTCAGTTTAAATTATAAATTATAAATTAATGTCTAATGTATAGAAATCTTATTAGGGCTAGTGACTGGTGAAACAAAACAACAATAAATGATAAAGAAGTTATTTGGAACAAAATGAATTTTATAGTAATAGAATTCTAAATTCCTGCATAAATCAGTGGTGATTAAAAGAAACTTTGCAACTCTTCTAGATATGAGGATTGCTGATTGACAATAGGAAGTAAGTGGAGTGGTCCCCATAATTTGCCAAAAACTTTTTCCATGTATGAGTGTCATTGTAAAAATGGATCCCTATGGAGTAATGCCTGTGGAAATTCTCGGTCATCCAAGTCATGGTTTTCCCAAAGATGCTTTTTCAAAAAGTAACTGGACTTTGTTTTCCTTTGACGATGTTTCACTTCTCATCCAGGAACAGAACTGGAGAAGCTTCTTGGGTGAGAAGTGAAAAGTCTTCAAGGAAAAACGAAGTGCTTTTCAAAAAAGCACTGTTGGGACATCCCTATAGAATAGTCCCACACTCCTGTCCATCTGTGTGGCATCATCATAGCATGTGTGTGTTTATGTGTGTTCCTGGTGGAAATTAGGAAAGAAATCCAGGAGTGTATGCAAGAAAGTCTACTCCGAGCAGGGTACTCAAGCCATGAAAATCATTCAAGTTACCCATCTAAAGCAACTAGGCTCCTGTATTGACAGTACCAGTATAGGAAGATGCTGGAACCACATTGTTGTTTAATGGCAACAACAATGCCATAATTTCATATTGTACGGGAGAAGGCAATACTAAACCATTCCTGTATTTTACTGAGAAAACCAGATGCACACAGGCAACATAACGTAATTTATCCTATGCTACCTATAGAGATGATTGCAGATTCTTTTTTGAACTGCCAATAACCAGATTGACATAGGCTCAATAGACAAAAAGGTACAGGAAACTTGGAAATAGGATGAGTGTCTCCCTTCAATGGCTGGGGGTTGCTTTTATTTTACAAAAGGAAAGCTCATTAAAAAAAAAGGAAAGAATAAAAAATAATGGTAAATTATAAACACCTGAAACTAGTTTTTATTAATTTCTACTTCTAAACTAGAAATTAATCTTAATTAAAATTATATTTTTATTTATTTACTAGAGGCTTTGTATCTATACTATTTTCTCTAAAGTCCAATTTCACTATATTTTTACATCTTTCTATTCTGTATCTCTCATACACTTGTCATTCTTATTTTCCACCCCAAGCAGCACATCTTGTTCCTATGAGCAGTTATTTTCTGTCTGAACCTGAGGCCAAACCCCATTAAATTTCTGTGTTAACAGTTGGAGCATAAATTCGGATAAGCTCACATTAAGGGGCTGCTCACAGAATTAGTTATTATTCGGTCACTCATTGCATTACCCAAATGTTTTCTTCATTTTATTCTTCCTGACTATGAAAACAGTGCTGTTACTTTCCCACTTTTTGTATCCTGAGCAGTCACAGTGATCTTGTACGGAAAGTATCAGATTCCAGTCCATTTCAATTCACTGATATCTAAGATATTAGTATATAATTGATTCATTGCATCTTTCACTGTGTTGAGCTTTCCATGTTCTTGCTTCTTACATTTCCTGTTCCCATTGATTCTGTCTTTGCAGATTTGGCTTTTCTTTTCCTGCATGGCAACGTTAGTAACTGGATGCCCAGCATGCTTAATTTAGCCACATCATAAATGCCATTAGTACTTTGAAAGATCCTCAGTTCTTCCTCAGTAGCATCTTGAATGTCATCCAGCCTGAGAAGCAGTGAAAAGCCTGACAGATTGTAAGCACCCGTGCTCCTTTCCTCCCCCTCCTATCTTTGCTCTCCCCTATCGTCTCAGCAACCCAGCTACCAATCAAACAGCTGCATTGGGCAAGAAGCGGGGACACAAAATGGCTGCCTGGGAGGGCATGCATGACAAATAGCCTGAACAGGCTGCATGACAAACAGCCTGACCAGAGCCAAAACCCAGAAGTAAAAATAAAATGAAAAACTAAAACAAAACAAAAAACAAACAAAGAAAGAAAGTTTGAAATAGTAAGAATGAAAACATAGCTGGACTGTATGACTTACAAAACCAAAATGAAGCAGGAAAATAATTGTTGATGCTTGTCAATTCTCTGATTTCTTCATTGCCAACGTGTTCATCAAACAACATCTGTATACATAGATATCACCAGGTGGAGCACGCAGAAATTAAGGATAAAACCACATCTAACCACACTTTACAAGACAAAATTTAAAAAAAAGGAATGCAGGTTCTCCCAGCATGTAAAGTTAAAACAAAAAAAGCTCCTATTCTCAGCCAGATGTTTTATTTCTTTTAGCATCCAGGTGCAAAGGAAATCCAGAATCATTACCAGAGTCTCTCTTTCCTGTCTTCAGAGAAAAAGCAATCCCATCCAAAGTTGTACAAGTAGTTCTTTCTTAACGACCCTAATTGGGAGCAGAATTTCTGTTGCTAATGAAGCAGTTGTTAGGCAAAATATCACATGATCACTCTGTTTATCAGTGACAGTTCCAGTAGTCCTGGCTGTGAACATTAGGCGAGGATGTCATGTTTCCCTTGCCTTGCCATGCTCACCTCCACTTCAACTTCCCCTACTGGTCTATCTGCCCCCCATCTCTGCCCTTTTGGTTACCCTTTGCTGCTCTGCCACCCCCAGCTGGCCTTTGCTGTCTTCTTCCTCCTACTGCTGATGACAGCTGCCTGTCCGAGTTAGCTGCTGGCCCTTTCCAAGACCTCCCAAGACTATGTGAGCCCTCACATGGCCTCACAAAGATGCTTTGGTTGTAAATGCCTCATCAGAGCCATGGTGACGCAGTGCTTAGAATGCAATACTGCAGGCTAATTCTGCTGCCTGCCAATTGTCAGCAGTTCGGCAGTTTGAGTTTCACCGGCTCAGGGTTGACTCAGCCTTCCATCCTTCCAAGGTCGGTAAAATGAGGACCCAGATTGTTGAGGGCAATATGCTGATTCTGTAAACCACTTAGAGGCGGTTGTAAAGCACTGTGGAGCAGTATATAAGTCTTAATTCTATTGCTATCAGCATTAGGAGGAAAGAGACAGTGAAGATCCTTCCCCACCGCCTTGAAGGAAGCAGTGGTGAGGCCCCTCCTTAAGAAGCCTGCCTTGGACCCAGCCATTTAACTTTCGTCCTGTCTCCAACCTTCGCTTTGTTGCGAAGGTTGATGAGAGCGTGGTGGCCCGACAGCTTCCGGGGTTCCTGGAGGAAGCTGATTATCTAGATCCGTATCAATCGGGTTTCAGGCCCGGGTACACGGAGACGGCATTGGTCGCACTGGTGGATGATCTCTGGAGGACTCGGGACAGCGGACATTCCTCGGTCCTAGTCCTACTAGATCTCTCAGCAGCTTTTGATACCATCGACCATGGTATCTTATTGTGACGCCTCAGGGGGAGGGGGGGAGGCACCATTTTGTGGTGGTTCTCCTACCTCTCGGGTCGTTCGCAATCGGTGTTGGCAGGAGGGAAGAAGTCAACCCTGAGGCCCCTCGCTTGTGGGTTGCCCCAGGGGTCGGTCCTCACCCCTCCTGTTCAACATCTATATGAAGCCGCTGGGTGAGATCATCCGTGGTTTTGGGGTGAGGTATCATCAGTATGCTGATGATACTCAGCTTTTTATCTCCACCCCAAACCAACTCAGTGATGCCCTTGCCGTGGTGTCCCGTTGCCTGGAGGCCCTGCGAATCTGGATGGGAAGGAACAGGCTCCAGCTCAACCTGGCCAAGACCGAGTGGCTGTGTGTACCGGCATCGCGGATGATCCAGGATGTTCCATCGTTAGGCATGCGGGGAGAGGTGTTCCCCCCTGGATAGAGTACACAACTTGGGTGTCCTCCTGGATGCACGGCTCAGTTTGGAGGACCAAGTGGGAGCCGTGACCAGGGGGGCATTTGCCCAGGTTCGTCTGGTGTGCCAGTTGCGCCCCTATCTGGACCGAGATGCCTTGCGTACGGTTACTCATGCGCTCGTTACCTCCCAAGTCGATTACTGCAATGCTCTCTATATGAGGCTGCCCTTGTGGACCATGTGGAGGCTTCAACTGGTGCAGAATGCGCGGGTTGTGATGGGAGTATCCCGATACTCCCATATTACACCCCTCCTGCGTGAACTGCATTGGTTGCCGGTTGCCCTCCGGGTGAGATTCAAGGTGCTGGTAGTTACCTATAAAGCCCTACATGGCTTGGGGCCGGGGTACTTGCGGGGACGTCTCTTGCCAGCATTGACTGCCCATCGCCCTGTGCACTCCCACAGACAGGGCCTCCTTGGGGTGCCGTTGGCTAGACATTGTCGGCTGCCAACCCCCAGGGGTAGGGCCTTCTCTGTGGGAGCGCCCACCCTGTGGAACCAGTTGCCCTTGGGGCTGCAGTTGGCCCCTGACCTCCATTCCTTCTGTCACAACCTGAAGACGTGGCTTTTCCAACAGGCCGGCCTGGACTGAGGGGGGTGGGTTTTTTTTTTAATGTGTTTTTATGTCTAGTTTTCTTATGGTTTTAGATAATTGTTTGGCTTTGTGGTTTAATAATTTTTTAATAACTTTTAAATTTTGTATTGTGTGTTTTTATGACCGCCCTGAGTCCTTCGGGAGATAGGGCGGCATATAAGTCCAAACAAACAAACAAACAAACAAACAAACAAACAAACAAACAATAAGATCAGCTAGAGGTAGCAGAGTACAGGGCAGCCAGAGGGGCAGGGAGATGTTGGGCGGAGTTGAATCACACGCTGTGTTTTGAAATGTGGGAAGGCCAAGAAGTCAAATTTTGCCAAGCACCCAAAATTTGATCATGTGACTTCAGGGATGTTGCGACATCTGCAACTTCAAGGAATAGTCGTGACTCTTATTCAGTCAGAGCTGTCATAATTTTGAATGGTTGATAAGCATTCTACTAGTAGCCCAAACCTAGATCAAAATGTCTGTTTTGCAATAGATCTTACTTGGCCTTAAATCTCTCTTTTCTACCATGTGTTCAATGATGATTTAAAAAGTACCTTTAGATGCCCCATGGCTGAATATACAGGAAACTAAATAATGATTCCCTATTGTCTCCTTTTGGCAAATTCAGTCAGCTGGATCTTGATGCTTCAAAATGCCATTTACCTGTAGGTATTGAAACGCTAAAATATTAAAAATAATACACTCAGAAACAGTCTTGGCCAGTTCCCAGTGTCAATCATATACAGGTAGTCTTCAGTGTACGACTACATGAGCCCAAAATTTCTGTTGTTAAATAAGACAGATGTTAATTGCATTTTGCTCTACTTTATTATCTTCTCTTCCACAGTGATTAAGCAGTCGTTAAGTGAATCTTGTGGTTATTAAACAAATCTTTCTTCCCCCATTGATTTTACTTGTCAGGAGCTGGCTGGGAAGGTTACAAATGGTGATCATGTAACCTGGAACAGTGCAACTGTCGTAAATACTACATGCCAGTTGCTAAGCACTTGAATTTTGATCACATGACCATGGGGATGCTGCAAGAATTGTAAATAGGAAACCCAGTCATAAATCATTTTTTTCAGAGCTGTTGTAACTTCAAACGGGCACTAAATGAATGGTTGTAAGTTAAGGACTACCTGTATAAATACATAGCCAAAGCTAGATCTGAATCTTATCTGCATGACCAGTTAAATCTGGAGTTGCATTTTGTGGGAAAACGAAAATTGGACCCAGGAAAGTTCAAAATGTTGAGATCTCATTTGGTTTCTTTAGCCAGATACTGGACTATTAAACCAAATGATAGCTTAAATTAATTTAAATATTGTATATTAATTTAAACCATCATTTGATTTGCTTGATCTTGATGTAGTAAGTTGTATACAGAAAGCTAAAGCAAGCCAAATCTTAGTGTGATGTGTGAATATTGTTAAAATAGTCTTTTTAGCTAGTAAGTTTTTGACAGTTGTAACCAACCAGAAACAGCAATCACCCAAAACACCGGCAATGGCATTTTTTTCTTAATAATTCATTATCTTTATATAATAATTTAAAAAAAATTATTGGTGTAAATGTATGAATGAACAAAATGTAACATAGTTTACTCTTGGTTTTAATAAGGCAGTATTCCAGTCTATTCATTATTTTACAGTTTTGTTTTTAGGGAGTAAGATAGTTTATAACTGTTAATATTTACGTTTTTATGCATTTTCTCAGAACTCATTTACTTGCTAATATTAATTGCTAAACTTTTTAAAGGGTCGCTATGCAGAGAGATAGTCAGCAAACAAGTTTAATAAATAAATAAAATATTTTTTAATTCAAGTTTTATTGATATCTATCTGTCTTTGTTATATTAATGTTCTGAAGGATATATTTTTTTAAAACAGTAATTTAGTCAATGCAAGTTTTTTAAATTATCACATCTGTACATCCAGATTTTCCTATTGCTAATATTTGATTAAAGAAAAATTCCAATATTAGAGTCTTTGCTTGCCACTAGAAAGTCAATTGGGAGCAAATTTCTTTCATAAAAAATTCCTGTGTAGTAAATGTTTAAATTAATGTAATGTGTCCGGTATAAATATAGATGTAGCACTATTGCCCTCTACTGTTCAGTATCTACTATTGACTTTGCTAATATCAGTAGCTTAGCACTGATATATATTTTCCTTGTATCTTGGTCTAATTTTTGATGTTTAGTTATTTGTGCTTTACACTCTGCCCAATGATAGTTTTAACAATCACTGTTAAAGCTGGTGACAATAGGTGAGTGTCAAGTATCTAGAGATCATCTACATGGGGTTGCCCTTGAAGAACATCTGGAAGCTTCAGCTGATGCAAAATGTGGTGGTGGTGGGAGCAGCTAGATCAGCATACATTACATCCTTGCTCTATGTGCTGCATTAGTTACCAGTTGACCTCCAGATTCAATTCAATTCAAGGTGCTGATAAGGATCTATAAAACCCTATGTGGCATGGAGCCAGGATATTTGAGAGATGGCCTGCCCCTAATCATATTTGCCCTTCCCATCACATCCAGCAGAAAGGACATATTATGGATGCCATCACAGAGAAATGTCATCTGATCCAACCCAGTTGGAGAACCTTTTCTGCCATAACACCCACTCTATGGAACAGGAGTGTCAAACTCAAGGATCCTGCCCACGGGGTGCTTAGATCTGGCCCGCAGTGCTGCCCTGGAAACAGCGAAGGACCAGCTCACAGTGCCCCTGCCAGTGAAAACAGACCTCAGGAGGGCCACGGGCAGCCCTCCTGAGCTCCATTTTTGCTGGCAGAGAGTTGCAGGAGGCCATCGCAGCTGAAAATGGAGCTCAGGAGCCCGTTTTTGCTGGCAGACTACTCGGGACACCACAGGTGCCCCCAACATGAGTGATGTCGAGCTGGCCACACCCAACCCAGCCATACCCACCCCTGGCACCCTGAGGTCAAACACAACCTGATGCAGCCCTCAATGGAATTGAGTTTGACACCCCTGCTCTGGAACATCATCATTCTTGAAGTTAGATTGGCCCCAACTTTGTTGGTCTTCCAAAAGGGCCTGAATATATGGCTTGGTCATATGGCCTGGGGATTTGGTAATATTGGTATAGTAAAACCTGCAAAGAATTGTTCTTTTAGGGAAACTGGTGGTGCTTTCCTGGAGTTCATCTTTTTATGACTTTCAAAATAAATTTATTATTTTTAGTGTTTTCATTATTTTTTTATGTTTTGGAATTTAAAAAAAAACTTTTTTGTGTTTTTTGTGTTTCTTTGTAAGGTCTCATTAATGAAATACAAGAGTTACTGTGTTATGCAAATCCAGACAGGCTACAAGTACCATTCCCATTTAGTCTTGCTTTTGAATTTTGTTAATTCAGAATGTTTTTCACAACAAAAATGTATCTCAAATTTTGTTATTGTGCCAAACAGATATGTAGTTCTGTTTGCAAGCTTTCACTTCCATCAATATAGCGCCTTAGCCAAATTAGAACTGACAAGGAATGATGAGATTGAATAAAAACTGTGGTATACATACCATTTGCTTTATACCAATAATGGCAAACCTATGACAAGTGTGTCAAAGTTGACACACCAGAAGGTTTTAGATGACAAGAACCCCCAACAACGTCTATTCTTGAAAGCACACCCCTCTCCTTGGATGATTTGCAAAGGCTGTGGAGGTCATTCAAAAATGAGGTGTGCTTTGCCCATTGCCACAAAATGACACAAGAGGACCATGTTTTCATCCAGCCTCTAATGCCTTCAAAAATTGTACAAGAATAGCCCGTGATTTCACACAGTTTTTAGAAGCTGCAGAAGCCATGAAAGAGCATTTGCCAAAGTAGCTTCAAGAACAAAAAGTTTCATGAGACCTGAAGCTGCCTCGGGTAGGCAAGCTTCAGGTCTCATGAAGGTAGGCAAATGTCAAGTTGACATTTTCTGAATTTTTGACATGCTGAGCCCAAAAAGTTCACTGTCACGGCTTTATTCAGAACAAATTCACTTCCTTTTCTTGTTTGCTGCAGATTAATATCTCCTTATAAATGATACTTGGGGCACGGTCTGTTTGCAGTTCTCAGAAAAGATTTGAAACTCAAACCACATCCTATTGCTATAGCTACCACATTACTTATTACGGCAAGTAATAAAAGGATCTCCAATCTGTGCCATCTAGTTTTCTGTAGGTTTTGAGGGGCCCTATTTGGAAAGGATGGTTTAGAGAGAGTTTATTCAGTTGCAACACTAATTTGTAGTTGTATGAGGAGTAAATACGTAGAATTCTTGTCTCATGCACACCCGCACATATATACACACACACAAAAAAAATGTTGAAGCATTGTTGAAGTCTTTGGCTTTCTCCAATCTCAGCAATCCACTTTGCATCGTGGATCCTTAGTGATGTTCACATAATATGCTGAACTAGGTCATGGGATGATGGGGCTAACATGTCATATGAATAGGAAGAACAAGCAGATTAATTTTAAAAAATCCAGAGAAAGTTTTGATTTTAATCCCAGCAGAGTCCTTGGTTTATCTGGAGCAAATTAAATGTGGAATTCAAAGAACTGACTTGATGGTTAACTGCCCTTCCTGTGATTGTGGCAAATTCCTAGAGAAACTCTGGAAAAATGCAGCCTGTTTAGATCTTCCATTTCTGTCACAATTTGAATTCTTTTCACCAAAATCTCACAAAATGAAAAATGGTTGGATAGATTGAATGTACTCCCTCTATTGTTTTCCGCAGAGCACTAGCCACAACAATGTTCTTTTTTTCACCTCAGAAAAAAACAAAACCCCTCTTAAAAGGAAATATCAATTTCCTTTGCAGAGGCTGGGAGACCTGAGAAAATGGCTGTCAGGATAGCTGTAATGTGCTCCTGACTTGTGTGCTGCCAACTCATGAGGTGAGTTAATTCCCTGGGAGAAGAAGATTCAGGACGGTTCTGTTTGGTAAATATGGTCATTGACTTCTTTTTCAGTATTTTGGCTGGTGATGGTGTTTCTTTTCTTTTATTGTTATTTTGAAGTTCTTTATAAAATTATTTCTGCAGACCTTAAGGGTTGTCCAAACAATTCTGATGAACTGATCTTAAGTAGATATAATTTAGAAATAACGTAGGCTTCTTCACTTTTTCAGTGATCATGTTCTTAACTGCATTGAGTCCAGAAAGTTAATTTAGGACTTGAGCATATTTTTTTCTTTAAAACAGATGGCTGTTATCCCATGGCATGTCTCAAAACTATTTTAAAAATATATCTTTGTTTCAGAACATTTTGATGTGACATACTATACTGGTTTTTTTTCAGCCACAACAAACGGCTTTAAGCTTAGTTACGTCATGGAGCTAGTTGTGTAGGTAGTCAGTAGACTTGCACAATTTTGATTACTGTGCGTCACATCATTAGTTATTTGTGCCATACTGTATATGGTACAGTTAAATCAGGTACATATTTGTAAAAGGTACAATAATACGATACTTCTAAGGAATAAAACTGCAGAGTGGAAAGAACACATTAGAAAAGTTTTCTTCTCCTATAAAAAAGAGAAGAGGAAATGGTTCTTGGACAATTACCCCTACTACATCTAAAGCAACATTAACATTTTTCATTAAAAAAAATCCTTATATTCTTGAGATGAGCAATTTCTCTGCTGCAGAAATGTATGACTGTTAACTTAATGCAGAGATATATGACTGTTCACTTTATATAACTATATGTAGAGAATAAAATTTTCACCTGAGTGGGAAGTGTGGAAGGCAATTGTGTGCTTTATTTTTTATATGCAAAATGTGTACAGGCAGTCTTTGACTTACAATCATTCATTTAGTGTCTGTTCAAAGTTACAGCGGCACTGAAAAAAGTGACATGACTGTTTTCCACGCTTAAATCATTACAGCATCACCATGGTCATGTGATCAAAATTTGGACATGTGGCAATTGATGCATATTTATGATGTTTGCAGTGTCCTGGGGTCATATGATCCCTTCTTTTCCGATCTTCTGACAAGCAAAGTCAATGGGGAGCCAGATTCATTTAATAACCATGTTATTAACTTAACAACTGCAGTGATTCACAACAACTGTGGCAAGAAAGGTCATAAAATGGGGTAAAACTCATTTAACAACTGTCTTGCTTAGCAAGGAAAATTTTGGTCTCAGTTATGGTCTTAAGTTGAGGAGTACCTGTATTAAGCTTTACAGAGGCTTAAGGTGCCTGTTAATTTTATGTTCCATTATTCCCAAATAGGAAAAACATTGACATTTGCTACCAAATTTAGATATACAATTAGAGCCACACAGAAACTGGGAGCAGTTCATGGCCTGCAGGCTGTATCAAATAAATACAGATTTAACTGCTAATCAGCTGGGATTAATGACTATTGTACACTTAGTAATTAGTACTGTGCTGATTATTAACTTGTCAGTAGATCTGGTTCATTGATCACAGCTGAGCATACTGCTGATGTTTTGCCAATTGTATGTCTATATTTGGTTTTTCTGTTTTTCAGGCCATCTCCGTTTTGACAGGCTTTGTCATTATACTTCCTTCCTTTTTCATGCATGTTGAAACCATAAGGGACAGTTATAAAATACTGTTTTCAGATATCAGCATTTTGCATTCCTTGATACATTGTGATATCATTTAAATATTCTAATACTTTGCTAACAATAGCAAGAAAGTGAATAGTGAATGGCTGAAGCCTAAACCACTACATTTTACTTACATTTATAGATAAACACTATTACCTATCTTAATGGTAACAAAGGGTAATAACAAAGGTTATTGTCAAGTAATAGAAATACCTAAAAAGAAATCTTGTAAATTATATGTTAAATGCGTATCTTTTGGCTAGTTTTTATGCTGCTTGTCTGAACTCTGTCAATGGACGTTTCTACAGTTCTGACAAGAAATTACCAAATAAAATTTATTTTTGAGGTAATTTTTTTAAAAGGAGCAAGAATAAGATGCTGATTTCTTGTGCACATATTGTAGATGAGGCAAGATGAGCATTGGCTTTATAAAGTTACATCTCACTGTTGCTAAGTCTGACTGACTTAGTTTTTAGGTTTCTTTTTTAAAAGAAGGAGTAGGTTATGCTGATCGTTGTTTATTATTTTTATACATCTGTATAGCATCTTAAGTTGGTGAAATGTCTCATTTCAAATAAGTAAATGTATTTATCCCCAAAAGATGCACAGGAACAAGCTGATTAAAACTGCTGGGGAAAAGAGAAATGTATCAAATCGATTAAGAAAATTCACATTTCTTAGGAATTAATTTGTGAAGGAAGCAAAGGACTTGCTGGAGATAACTGAGATTGGTTCAGTTACATCGACCCAGTAAGAGTAAACAGTTAATCAAGAAAAGAGAAAATCCAGTCAGGTATTTGAAAGTCACTCAGCTTTTTTCCATAATGTTCTCATGGACATTCAGAAAAATACTGGGAATGAAGATAATTTTAAAAAAAAACATTAGATACTTTATTTTGGTGAATACTTTTTAAATCTATGGGCCTGATAACAGATGTCATTACAGCTTTTTTCAGACAGTTTTTGATATGAAAATTTCAACTGTAAGTGTAGTTTAAACATCCATAGAAGATTAAACATTGCATTAACTTTAAGTGATACTTTCTGCAAAATAGCATTGGCCTTTTGTAATTGAGAACAGATGTTTAGACACTGGTACCACCCCAACATTATATAAGAGGAAAGTGCAAGGAGAAGTAATAACTTCATTGATTTCTGTTCCTTTGTTTCCTGCTGCAGGGCTACATCTGCAAAGACAACTGTCCTATTTTTGTTGTTGAGCAAGCAATTTTAGGTGCCATCCACAACTATTTTTATTACATCAGAATAAACACTCCCTTTATGAAACATGCCAGTAAATTTTTACTCTGCCATCAAACATTTTGTCCCAATTATTGCTTTTTCCTCTGAACAGCTTAACAGGAAAGTTAATGTGTTGTTATAATAACTTGAATTTATGGACAGATCTTAAATATAATATTAATTATAACTGTGCAACCCGTTATACATTTGGTCATCATTTCAGAGATATTTTTTTACCTAAACAATGACAATAGGGTGGATTTAAAAAATCAGAAAAAACAGTGGAAGTGGGAGTGGCTTTTGACTTCCTGTCATCTTCCCCATTGAGTTTCCTTGTGGGAAACTGGCAGTGAGTACTGAAAATATTCCTTTCCTTTCCCTGGCTGCTGCCAGGTGGGAGAAGGAGCAAGGGAATGCACAAATGGATGGCTCAGTATGAGTACAGAGGGACCGGACCATTTCTCTCTTGACTTTCTCCCTGCTTGTGGGAAGGTGGCAAGAAGTGTAGGAGAATCATCAATCATATCAGTTCCTTCTGGTTTCTCCATGGCTTGTGGGAGGCTGTAAGGAAACATTGAAAATGGGGATTTACATGAACGCAGTTAATCGTGGTAGTAAGGCAGCAGTGTTGAGGTGGCAAAAAATTCCACAAATTTCAATTCCTCAGGAATCATGAGTCTCGGAGGGATTCTGTAAGTTAGTCCATTTGAGCTAACTTGGCTTTTGTTGGCAAAGTTTTGTTCTATATTGCAGCATTTCATCCAGTTGAAGGTTACAAAGTATCAAACAGACACAAGAGTTTTACCAATATGCAGATAAAACCACTATTATGTCAGCAATTGTCTTTCTAGGCTTTCCCCTAAATTGAAATTTTCAATTCCTGCATAAATTTGAATTTTTCACCTAACCACTCAGGAAACAATCTATTCTTTTATCAAATACTTGGAACTTTAAACAAATGCTTATTTTTTACATCTTACCTCTCTCAGCCCCGGTAAAAACAAAGCTCTCCACATATATATATTATTGGGTTTACGAGAACAAGGCCACCCAAGAAAGAATAACCTTATTATGAAAGTGAAGAGCACCATATAGTAATGTAGAAGATACAAACTGTTCTATGATTAAGATAAACAGGAACAAATGGATGCAAAACAAACGGGTATTAAAACAAGATTGCAACAAAGAATTCTTGACAGCAGACATTGCAGAAGATAAACAGTTACCCTCCCCACTTCTCCATTTTGTTTGCTACACAATTATAGAAATGACCCAATTACAGTTTTTTCTGTTGGATAGATCAATGACCGGCTTCCCACTAAATAGGAAAAATGTATTTTCTACAATACTATCTTGGTATGGTTTCTTTTGATTGCTTAACATCTGCCTAGTTGTTCTTAGCTCTATGTTAGCATGAAGCATATTTATAGATTTGAGTACAGCATTTGTGTAACATACATTTCTGATCAGGTGCATTGTTGATAAATAGGATCACCATTTTGGGGCTGAGGAAACCAGTAGATGGCAGGAAGGAGAAATGAAGAGTTTTTCCCTTTCCTGCTATCTAGTACAGGTAGTCTTTGACTTACAATTAAGCCCCAAAGTTCCCTTGTTAAGCAAGACAGTTATGAATTTTGCCCCATTTTATGACCTTTCTTGCCATAGTTATTAAGTGAATCTCTGCTGTTGTTAAGTTAGTTACATGGTTGTTCAGTGACTCTGGCTTCCTCACTGTTGTTATTTGTCAGAAGTCCACAAAAGGTGATCACATGACCCTGGAACATTGCAACCTTCATAAATATGAGTCAATTGCCAAGCATCTTAATTTTAATCACATGACCATGGGGATGCTGCAATGATCATTAAGTGTGAAAGAGGATTATAAATCATTTTTTTTAGTGCCATTGTAACTTTGAACAGTCACTAAATAAATGGTTGTAAGTCAAAGACTCCCTGTAGTTATTCACACTTTGTAGCCCAAGAATAATAGTCCTATGTTAGATAGTTAGACAGTGTTCTTATATTCCTAGATAGGCATTATATTGCCAGTTGCCTAACTATTAACATAGTAAGAATTAGAATTCTTTATTAGCCAAGTGTGATTGGACACACAAGGAATTATTTGTATGTATTCTTTCTTGGGGGAGTGCAACAGAAATCTACTTGAAACAAATTTGTTTTGGCAGGACAGTTATGAAGGATGGAAGGAAGAGGAATGGTGACCATTAAGTTTGATGCAAACAAATTGACCCTGTTTCAACATGCTAGGAATATTAAGAAAACTTTTGTCCTGAGGAAATAGGTTATAAGTCTAAACAAAAATGTTTATGAAGGTTAATTTTCTTATTTCTGTGAGTCAATGCTGATTGAAAACACATTCACAAACATGCTATGTAAGTCTCCATATATATTTTTAAAGTCTTCTTATACATATCCTCAAGTTGTGCATGGAAAAGTAACTTCTCTCTAGAATCTTTCCTGATCTGTAATATGTCTTTAAAACTTTCTCCAGTACTTTCCATAGATTTTTAAAAGTTTATTTGCAGCAGACTAATAGCACCCTGTGATCTTCTGAAAGCATTTTATCTGTACACCCACTTCTTGTTTAGTGACTATGTTCCATTCTAGTGATCAAATTATTAAGTGAAATGATCACTAAGTGAACACATGATAGAGAGATTGTTGATTGCTGTTGTTTCATTCAGATCAAGTTTCGTTGAGCAGCTAAGTCAATATTACTGGCACTGGGATGTATTGTCAGAAGCACAAAATTTGTTTGTCAGAAAATGAATTTTGTTACTTTTTTATTTGTGAATAGTTGCTAACCAAGGTCACTAAATGAGGAGTGGCTGTATTTCCTTCTTGCAAAAGAAAGTATTAATACTTGAAGTTGAAATGTTCTACGCTTTTTAAAATAATGTTTGATTTTCTTTATCTTTTATGAGATTGGCCTGATCTCCCCCCCATACACATCTAAATGCTAAACCTTCTAGCCACACACCTTTTCATTGTTAAACTAGAAAGCAGTGTTATTCAAATTATTTCATCCATTTACATTTTAACCTTTTTTAAACCATTTTTATTTTTTAATAGAAAGGTGGCAGAGGTTGTAAAATCCTTATATTTATTGCTTGGGAAAAGATACAAACTAAAGCACAATGGCAGAAATTGCAAGACACTGCCTCAAGAGTGTGCCTGTTTGTGAAAACCCAAGAGAGCTTCTGTGAGAGGAGATTTGAGACTTTCAGCCTTCTACCCTAGAGGTTCATCTGCTTTTATTACATGACCTTTAAACTACGTAGGTTAGGTATCTTAAAATTATCATGGAATAATCAAACCAAACATAGGATCCAGTGTTCAGGAAGTTATTTAAAAGCTTGAGGGTTGTTTTCTAACAATATAGTAAATTGCCTAAAGCTATCTACATACTTGCTCCTGAGAAACAAAACTGTTTATAATTAAATGATTTATATGGGATATTATATAAATAAGTCTATTTTATATATAGAGGTGAAAAAGAAAATGTTAAATATTCCCTTTTGCATATCTGTCACATGTTATTTTGCCAATCCAAGGTATATTGTTTAGAGTCTAGTTATTTAAACCCATTAATCTGGTTGCTTTTCTTCTGAGAACTTGAGTAATAGGATCCCAAAATGGTACATATTATTTTACAAGGAGAAATGATATGAGAGCAAGATAAAAAACAATAACAATATTTGGAAAACCCCAAATATTATTAAATCAAATATCTGTGGTAATGATACATTGCATAATCCATCTTCTGCTTCATTCCTGAAAAATCAAATGGTAGAATTTTTTTAATGTACAATTGGATTCTTCTCTCTTTTTTCTTTGCCTTTCTTGCTGTGATGATTCTTGCTATTTCCAGCATTTTTTAAATCAAATTCTGGAGGCATGTTCAAAATGGGTTGGGTCAACCTTTTTCCATTTAAAGATGTTGAAAGGGGAGTTAGTTGTGTGTCTCCAGCATCCCGAGAGCTTTCATCAGCAACAGTTCTGGCAGCACTTGATTCTGAAATGCTTCCTTGACGCCTCAGTATTTTCATTATTGTCCTTTTGTATCCTCTGCAAGCAAAGAAATAGATTAAAGGATCCATGCAGCAATTCAAGTTCATTAGGAACACAGTATAATGGAGCGTCTGTTGAAAGATCTTCTGATGGCTGCAGAAAATATTTCCTTGCACAAGCTTCCTAATCATGTATATAATAATGGCAAGATGATAGGGAGTAAGACAGATTACAAATACAACTATGATGAAGATAATCATTTTAACTGCCTTTCTGTTTGTTCCTGATTTTTCTGCTAGTGGGTTTTCCTTTGCAGTTCGACAGAGTTTGTAGCTGATTTTTGAATAACAGATTATTGTAATTCCAAGGGGAACTACATATCCAAGTAAACAGGCACCTAGAAGCATCAGAGGGAGTTGTTCAATTTTTTCAAAGTTTGGATATTCCATGCACGTCACCCTTTTTTCTTCTTCATGTGACATGGGTAGTGTAAGCAATGGAAGAGTTTGGGCAAGTACAAGAAGCCACACAAAGCAAGAAATGCATTTAGCACTTTTAACTGTTCTGAACTTGGTTTTTAAGGGATGAACCACCGCTACAAATCTATCGATACTCAAGCATGACATAAAATTCACAGCTGCATAAATGTTGATATAAAATAAAAGGGCTGTAATTTTACAGAATATCTCTCCGAATGGCCAGTGGAAACGCAGTGCATAGTATGCTATTCTTGTAGGTAATGCTGTTGTAAAAAGAAGGTCTGACACAACAAGATTTGTTGAGTAAACAGTGGTTGAATTGATTTTTTTCCTATTTTTTACAATCACAGTAAGAGCAAGTCCATTTCCAAGTACTCCAATTATGCAAATAACACTGTAGAAAGTAGGCAATAAAATTCTTGCTGAATTTTCATGTTCATAGAAATCACAAGTTTCAATTGGAGTTTGGTTTGTTGTAGAAGATGGAAAGGTTGTTGTCATGGTTAATATGACTCAAAGTTCAGAAGGCCTAGAAAAAATGACAGAAGAAACAGAAAAATGTTAGGATTAATTCAGTTCTGTTTTTTTAATAGCTAGCTAAGCATTTTAGAAGTCCAGAAATTAGATAGTATGAAATTGTCTCTTCATTTCAGAAACAAAACAAAATTCCATCTTCTTAATATGCAAATACTTTTTGATTGAACACTATTAATCATAGGTAATTTTAAAATAAGATTATAGCAATAGTTTGGAAGCTGAAAACACCAGGGCTGTCGTTTCTTAAGTATTAACACATGTGCTATATTAGGTTCACTTTAATAAATAGAGGTATAAAGTTATGAATGGAAAAATATGCTTTCTTGGAAGTGAAATATCACAGAAACCTTTCCCCTCTTCATCCCCTAAAAAGTCATCTAAAATCAATTTGTAAATGTTTATTGAATTAAATAAAGAGATAAATAATAGGGAGAAAATGATTGGTGATTAAAAACATTAGGGCAGCAATAAAAAACACTATTGCATATTGAAATTCTATTTTGTGCTGTCACAAAAATTATGTGGTATTTACTTTTTTAGTTTCAGTTAATGTTAACTTTTCTCCATTGACAGGATTTCAATATTAGAAATATTCTGCATGCTAAAGAAGTTGATTACATGTGTCCAAATTAAAGGTCTCTGCTCATTATCATATTTATCAAAAAAAAATCATCTTTCTATTATAAAAACTAATTGAGGTGGCCTTCTTTGAGAGAGGGGTTCTTCCCACAACTATTCAAAGAAGCGGTGGTAAGGCCCCTCCTCAAGAAGCCTTCCCTTGACCCGGTTGAATTAAAGAACTTTCGTCCAGTCTCCACCCTCCCCTTTGTGGGGAAGGTTGTTGAAAAAGTGGTGGCACTCTAGCTCCTGCGGTCCTTGGATGAGATGGATCATCTAGATCCTTATCAATCGGGTTTCAGGCCTGGCTACAGCATGGAGACTGCTTTGGTCACACTGTTTGATGATCTCTGGTGAGCCCGGGATAGGGGTCATTCCTCTATCCTGGTGCTACTTGACCTCTCGGCGGCTTTCGATACCATCGACCATGGTATCCTTCTGCGGTGTCTGAGAGAGTTGGGAGTGGGAGGCACCGTGTTATGGTGGTTCACCTCCTATCTCTCTGGCCGGTCACAGTCGGTGTCAGTAGGAGGACAGAGGTAGACCCCTGGCCCCTCATCTATGGGGTGCCTCAGGGCTCGGTCGTCTCTCCCCTCCTATTTAATATCCAACAACATGGGGTGGGATATCAGCAATATGCGGATGACACTCAGCTGTATATCTCCTCCCCATGTCCGTTCAGTGAGGCAGTGGATGTGAAGTGCCAGTGCCTGGAAGCTGTGAGGGTCTGGATGGGAGTCAACAGGCTCAGACTTAACCCAGACAAGACTGAGTGGCTGTGCGTACTACCCCCCAGGAACTATGTTGATTTTCCATCTTTGGTTCTGGGTGGGGAGAAATTGTCCCCCACAGAATGGGTTTGCAATCTGGGTGTCCTCCTAGACCCACGGCTGAAATTGGAGCAACACCTATCAGCTGTGGCTAGGGGAGCTTTTGCACAGGTCCGCCTCGTGCACCAATTGCGACCCTACCTGGACCGGGAGGCTCTTTTCACAGTCACTCATGCCCTAGACACCTCACGACTGGATTATTGCAACGCACTCTACATGGGGCTACCCTTGAAGAGCATTCAGAGACTTCAGTTGGTCCAGAACGCAGCCGCACGAGCTGTTGTGGGTGTCCCGAGATACACCCACATATCACCAATTCTCTGTGAGCTGCACTGGCTTCCTATTAGTCTCCAGGTGCAATTCAAGGTGTTGGTCATTACCTATAAAACCCTATATGGCTTAGGACCAGGTTATCTCCAGAATCGTCTCCTACCCTGCATCTCCCTGAGACCAGTAAGATCCCACAGAGTCGGTCTCCTCTGGGTTCCGTCAGCTAAACAATGCCGGCTGGTGGGCCCGCGGGAGAGGGCCTTCTCTGTGGCTGCTCCGGCTCTCTGGAACCAGCTACCTCCCGAAGTCCGGACTGCCTCCACCCTACTGATCTTCCGCAAAGCAGTCAAAACCTGGCTTTTCCGGCAGGCATGGGGCTGTTGATCTCGCGACTGAGATCTAGCGAGATCCGGCCCTTCTTTTGTTTGCTGTTTTTTAAATTGTTTTTAAATTTTTTATAATGTAATTCTTTGAGGTTTTGTTTTTTGTTTTTGTTTTTTGCTGTGAGCTGCCCAGAGTCCTTTGGGAGTTGGGCGGCATATAAGTTTAATTAATTAAATAAATAAATAAATACAATTTTAAGGCACAACAATAAATAAATCTTATAAAACTAAAAATATCCTTAAAAATAAGTTACATTGGATTAGTAGACTGAGCAAAAGCAAGGGTTATAAAGAATTATAAAGACCCAGTTTTTGGTCTTTTCACTTCTAGGCTTTAATGAACTTTTTTATTTTGTTCTATCAAGTGTACAGTTAGAAAACCAAGTTGCTTAACAGTATTACACCATTCTTACAGCATCATTAATGTAAGCAGGATATTAGTCCACTTTGTACTGAGTTTATTTTTGAACTTACCCATCATAGATATGTATTCTGGAATAAGGAACAAGGCCTGTTGAAATGAATGGGCTTGCAGGACTTGTATTTTATTACATGTTTTTAAATTAAATATTAGTTTACAAAAAGGTGAAAAACAAGGACAACAGATAGAGAAAAGTAAGAAAGAGGATATATTGCCATAGCTATTTTAATTTGGAGCATTGGATGCTCTTAATGTAAAACAGGTTTCAAGTATGATATAGGAGATGACTAGGCTGAGTCGGAGGGAGGGGTCAAATACATCATAAGTCATCAATCCCTGCTCACTCGTAAGAGATCTAAGCCCAGCCCACTTTGAATGCCTTCTTATTCTCACACATTTCACTTGACCATTAGTATGTCAGATTTTTGTAGAGAACTTAAGCTTGCAATAAATCTTTATACTCTTTTGAACTGGATCTTCTGGATCTCTTGATTTCCCTGGTGCTTGACATATGCAGCTTTCTCCAAATTTTAATATAGAGTTAATTCTAATATATGGGATTTTAGTAGTTTTAATATTAGAAGTAATGTTAGAAATGTTGTCGCGCAACAGTAACCCTGTCAGCACAGTCTGTTAGCTAACATGGAACTGCCCTCCCAAAAATCATAAAGGCGAACAGGAGCCAGAGTGGCAGGGAGCCTATAGCTTTCTTTTGTTTGCTGCGCTTCTTTTCCAATTTTTCAGTATAAAAATTTTATATCAATTTTTCATACACTGCAACCCCCATAAAGCCAGTTACTCTTTGTTGGCAGTTGGACATTTTTATTTTATATTTATGGCTTTTAATTATTTATTCTTGCTCAATATGTTAATAAATCGGTTTTATTTAAATTTCAGAAGCAGATCATTCTGTTTGCTTTTATATGAAAATGGTTGATGAGAAGTACAGGCATGTTGCTTTAAATCTTTGGCTTGTATTTCATTTGTGTTTTTAATATTAATGGCTATGGGATAAGAGCCGTGGTAGAGCAGTGGAGCAGTGGTTAGAATATTGTGGACTAACTCATGGCTCACTACAGGAGTTCGATTCTGAACGGCTCAAGGTTGACTCAACCTTCAGACCTTCCGAGGTCAGTAAAATGAGGATTGTTTGAGGCTATATGCCGATACTGTTAATTGCTTAGAGATGGCTGTAAAACACTATGAAGTGGTATTTAACTGCTATTGCTATTGCTACGGGATACGCTTCTATAACATAGATTTTTATTAGTCCCTTAAATTGATACTTAGCTGTCAAAACTTGAGTCTATGTTTTTTTATAATAATCAGAATTTCTTGAAAGATAGATTTTCAGTTTTTTCCAAATAAAATTCCATGAAACTACATCATATGCATTGAAATTAAATTCTATAAGTGAACATTGTTATTTTGGAAATGATAAATGTTAACTTAAATGTAAAATGTATGTGATATTAGTGCATTTTAACTGCTTTAATTTAAAAAAACCATCAGAAAAAATAAAGAAAATAAAAAAATATTTTATACAGTCAGTAAGACCATCATTAATCCTTGATCATGCAGAATAATAATGATTAAATTTTCCATTATATTGTCAGAAAACAGTTTAGGCAGAAGCATTTATAGGTATTTGATCCAAGATCGTGCTCCTGGGGTTGCACTGCATTTTCAGCATTGTATTTGCAACATCATTTGCTGGAAATATTAGTCTGGTAAAGGCATATATAAATTCCAAATACTCGGTATATAGTTCAAGAGAATATTTCAATCTATAAGCCATATTGTATAAAACATATTATCAGTCTGTGGATGTTCAACCAAAACGGGCAATGTTAGGAGAAGCTTATATCCCCTTTACCACTCTGCATGTTCAGCATATTGAGGTTGACTGCTAACTTTTTAAAGACATTCTCTGAGGTGCCCAATAAATAAATCTGAAAGTTGTTTTTTTAATTGTTTTAACATCACAAGAAGTATATTTTGTATTCTTTTAAACCCGTCCCTATTGAATTTGTTTCAACTTGTTATTCCAGAGTTGTTGCTAGTATCTACCTTAACTCTACTCATTGATTTTTCACTTTTAAAAAAAGTGCCATGCAAAAGATGTACATACTAATATTGACAATAGTTTTGGAGTTTATATGTTGCTGATGCATCTGGACCAAATTGTGAAATCTAGATAGACTTTAAGTATACTCCAGGGGCAATTTTCAACAATCTAATCTCCTCTGACAGGAGACTTGGGTGAATTAAAGACTTGATTAGCAATAAGATTGCCTTCTTTTTCATGACTTTCCCCCCAAAAGAATATCTACAATTTTCAAACTGGAGTTATCCTAAAAGAGAAATTTGTTAGATAAATGTCACCTATAAGCTTCATACAAGCATGTTACCAAAAAAATGGTATCAGCTGCCCATAAACCTACTGCCTTTTTAAGATATTTCAAGTACTTTTGGTTCAATTAACTATCCAGAGAGATACTACAGGAATTCAATTAGTCCAGCATATAAAGAGTCCAAGACCCATGAAATGGGAGTAGACACCACTCTATTCAATGAGACATATTTCTGGGCAGAACTTTGACTGTATACAATATCCTAGAGAAAGCAAGATGACTTTTCCAAATGTTTAATGCCATATAGAGATGAAATATAATAAAACATTTTAATGGAGGATATATGACATTTTAAGCACTGAAAGGAAATTCCAAAAGTTGCCTTTTATTTTAATAATGTTTATCTTAGAGCAAAGCCAAAGCAACTTAACGTAAATTGTCTCTATGACTTTTTGCTTTGCCATATGATGGTTTTTTAAATAGTTGGATGTAGTTAATCCTTATATTTTTGCTATTCAAATAAAAGCTAATTATAATCCCAGAATAAAAGCCTGCTGCTCATTTGTTTGCTTTGATGAACTACTGATGTTTAATATTCATGCTTCACAATAATTAATCTATAAAAAAATAATGTTAGCTATACGTACGTTTTGGTAGTTCATTCAATCCTGTGCTGTGTTCTTTGTGGCGGTACATTTCATATGCAACTGTTTCCCCTTTTGTATATTGTTCTTAAGACTGATTCGGTCACACTCCCTTTTATAGAGATGAGGGCATTTCCTCTCTCTCTCTAAACCTGAAGTATCTAGTCATAAAAAAAATTCTGGTTAACACATCCCAGATAAAATAGTAGCCTTTGTAGACATAAGGAATGCAGAAAGAAGGAGCAAAATTAAGAACTGTTTCACAAAATAAGGTGTAAGTATATCATATTCAGTGTTTGCTGCTGCTGTTGCAAGTATTGTGAGCTTTTCTCTGCTGTGAGAGAGGGTTTTTCCAGTCCCAATCTTACAATGGTAGTATCTCTTGAAAACTAAAGATCAAACTTGGGTGTAATTAGGACATTGAGTGTCCTTTCCTATGGACCAGTTGTATTTTCAAACTAAACTCTGCATTTCCCATTTGTATGGAATTATATATGAATGACACATTTCTAGACTAGCCTACAATAATATTGCCAAAGGCTATATTAATGCAGAATAGTTAATTGTTAATGCAGACGTTAATGCAGAGTAGTTAATTGGGCAAATATAAGACACAAATTCAGTGCAGGAGAAACCAAAAGATGTATGCTGCAGCAAGAATGAAAATACCTAAAACGCAGCCAGTGCAATAATCTTGTTTTCAGGAAAGACAATGGTAAGTCACTTCTGTAATTTTGCAACACACACACACACACACACACACACACACACACAAAACCTCTATGGAAATGGAATTGACGGCATCCACGAAACCAGCAGAAGTTATAAGTTTAATTTGTTTCTTTACTGTATTCTGTAACATGGAAAGGGGAAGGTACATGAATAGCTTTAGCTTTATCATTCAGTGTTTTGTTCAGTGAAATTTGAGATTTTGTGAAACAAGGCCAATAATTATTTTCTATTGAACTGTTTCACTTGTGGTCTTGGATACAAAATAAAGAAATAAATATTTGTGTTTTTGTCAAGATTTATTCAGATCAGATCAAATCAAATATTTATTATGGTCACAGGCCATAATATGTCTAAGTCAAGGCTTAGATTATTGAATATCAGTGAGACTCCCCAACTTTGCATTCAGTTAAACAATGAGGATAGAAAAGCATTATAGATATTGTGAAACATTAAAAAAAACTCTTAGATAACAGTTTCCGATATGATGGATTTATATTTTTGTGAAAGTACAATGGTATGTATGTATGTATGTATGTATGTATGTATTGAATTTATATTGCCGCCTGTTAAAAAACTAACAAAAAGAATCAAATAATTTAATATAGTACAATGTAACAAAATCACTCCCAACTCCCACCCACCCCACCCTGGCAACAGCAGATCACATGAGCCATTTTTTAAAAAGCAAACTTTATTGATTATACAATTAAAATAAATGAACAAACACAAACACAATGTAGAAAAATAAAGAAAAAAAATAAAAAAAATTCCATTATCAACGGTTTGTGGTTCCTTGTTTGTATCATTATTGGTGTCATATTTACAATTAAATCTTAATGTGAGTATATAGTTACTGCAGATGTAGCTTAGTCTCCTTTACAGTTTAATATTGTTTACTATTATATTATCTATCTTTGTTCTATCCAATCATACCAACATTCCCAACTCTTGTAATATTCTGATGATTCTTTGTCCGTGAGTGCTAGAGTCAATTTATCCATTTCTACACAACTTACTATTTTCTGGATAATCATTTCCTCTGTTGGAATACAGGCTTGTTTCCAACATTGTGCAAAAGCTAATCTAGCTGCCATGAGTATGTGTAATATTATATATTTGGCTTTTTTGGGGTTGTCTATTGAATATCCCTAATAGGAAGAATTCTGTTTAAATTCAATCTGTTCAGTCATAATTTCCTCCAACCATTTTTTGATTCTTCGCCAGTATCTTTGGGCTTCTGTACAGGACCACCACATGTGGTAATAATAATAATAATTAATAATAATTTATTTGACTTGTATGCCGCCCTTCTCCCTAAGGACTCAGGGTGGCTAACAATAAAACAGCAAATATTTACATAGAATTTACCTAAAAACAAATTAAATCTAAACAAGTCAAAATAAACAATAAAACATTAAAATTAAAATTAAAACACCCCACCCGGGTCATTCCAGGCCAGCCTGTTGAAACAACCGAGTCTTCAGGTCCCGGCGGAAGGAGCGGAGATCAGGGGCCAAACGGAGATCCACGGGGAGCTGGTTCCAAAGGGTGGGCGCTCCCATGGAGAAGGCTCTAGCCCTGGGAACCGTCAGCCAGCAATGCCTAACCGACGGTACCCCAAGGAGGCCCCTCCTGTGGGAGCGAACAGGGCGATCGGAATGTGATGCTGGCAGGAGGCGAATGTTCCATGCTTCTTTTTGTACTTCCAGAAATTCGGATTCATGTTAGGGGACATCTTCGCTAATCTTGAAGGAGAGAGATGCCATTTGTAAAACATTTTATAGGCATTTTCTTTGTATGTTGCCGATTTTATGATTTTATTATTTCTAGTCCAAATCTTTTGCCATTCTATTAAGGTGATGCTGCATCCTATATTTCTACTCCAAGCTATCATATTGCCTTTGACTACTTCCTCCTCTAGTTCTATCTCTAATAGGTAATTGTAAAATTTGGTTATATTTTTTTTATCTGAACCTAATAGGATTTTATCTAATTGTTGTGGTTTACTATAGATTCCAAAATCTTTCTTATCCTGTCTATATATATTTTGTACTTGGAGGTAAGCCCACCGGTCAATTCATAGCCCTTGTTCTTGGAGATCTTGCCATGATTTTAAAGTTCCTTGTGCATTCAGTAAGTCTTGTATTTTGGATCTTGTTGATATCCAAATTGTTTGGATGTATCGTCGCCTCCATTGTTGAAATCCAAATCGGAATCTTTAGATAGTGTTTTTTCTTTATTTTATTCCAATTGGCCAATAGAGAGTCTCTAATTACATGTCTATGGAAGTAGTTCGGTTTGGTTTTCCCCGTGTCCCATAAGAACATATGCCACCCCCTCTGTAAATCATGGCCTTCTAGAAATAGTATTCTTTTATTTGATAAGTTTACCCATTCTTTCAGCCATACCCCCCCCCCTGCTCTTCATATCTTGCATTGCTTTTAAGTTTATTCTTTGTTTTTTTCCCTTGCCAAATAAATTTTGCAATTATCCTACTGAGTTCCACAAAGTAGTTTTTATGTATTTTTATTGGTATTGTCTGAAACAGATAAATTTAGGAAGAATAGTCATTTTGATAGTGGCAATCCTCCTTAATAGGGAGAGTTGAAGTTTAACCCATAACTCTAGGTGTTTCTTTACCTGTTGCAGTACTTTGTTATAGTTATTTTCCATTAGTGTCTTACAATGAGCCGTCAACCATATTCATAAGTATTTAATTTTCTTTACCACCTATAGTCCCATTGCCTTTTCCTATTCTGATTTCTGTTTTTCTGTTTTGGTTATTAATTTCATTTTCTTTCTGTTAATTTTGAGTCCTGTGACTTTTCCAAATTGGTCTAACTCATTTAACAATTCCTGTCCTATTTCAATTGGATCTTCAATAAAAAAGACCATATCATCCGCGAATGACTGCAATTTATATTCTTCTTTCTTAATCTTTAACCCCTTTATTCCTGGGTTTTGCCTAATTCACGTGAGTAATGTTTCCAAAGATAGTATGAAGAGCAGGGGTGATAGCGGGCATCCCTGTCTAACTCCTTTCTCTATTTTTATTGAAGGAGTATATTCTCCATTAATTATGATATTCGCCTTTTGTGAGGCGTAAATTGTAGTTACAATGTTTCAAATTTAGTGCCTAAATTCATATTGTAAATTTGTTGAATTAAGAATTGCCAATTTAAATTGTTGAAGGCCTTCTGCGCGTCCAAGAATACAAGGGCTATTTGTTTTTCCGGATGGGCTTCATAGTATTCCAAGACATTTAACACTATTCTTAGATTATTCCTAATTTGTCTGTTGGGGAGAAATCCATTTTGGTCTTTATGTATATATTCTTTCAAAATTCTTTTTAATCTATTTGCTATAATAGTAGCCAATATTTTATAGTTGGTATTTAACAAAGAAATTGGTCTACAGTTTTGTATGAGTCGGGGATCTGAATCTTCCTTTGGAATCAGTGAAATCAATGCCTCCCTCCATGAATCTGGCATTTTAGCTGCAAGTAAAACCTCGTTATATACTTCCACCGTAAGGGGTCCTATTGCCTTGTAGAGTACCCCTGGGAGCCCATCTGGTCCCGGAGTTTTGTTATTTTTTTATTTTCTATTGCTGTTTTCAGTTCAGACCACATAATACCTTTAATTAGCATTTCTTTCATCTCATCCTCAATTACTTTATCTTTTGTTACACCCAAGTAATTTCTTATCATGTCCTCATTTACCTCTTCTTTTTTATAAAGGTCTTCAAAATATTTATATGCAATTTCTTTTTTCTGTTCTATTCCCTGTTGGGCATCCCCATTTCCATCTATTAATTGGTAGATTAATCTTTTTTCTTTTTCTTTTTTGAGTTTGTAGAACAGCCATCTCCTTGGTTTGTTAGCCTGTTCAAAGAATATCTGTCTAGCTGTATTCAACTTTGTAGTTATTCCTTCCTGTTCAATTAAGTTCAATTTGTGTTTAGTTACTATCATCTGATTTTGCAATCTACAATCCTTTGGAGTACTTTGTAACTGGCTTTCTAGTTCTTTAATTCTTTGTTTCAATTTATTTTGTTGGGCATAATTTTCTTTATTCTTCCTGGCAGTATATGATATTGTTGTGCCCCTTATTACTGCCTTCATTGTATCCCAAATATTTTACTTCGTAGTTGCCTCATTATTGTTTTCTTTTAAACACATGGGCCATTTAATGGACTCCATCCCACTCTGGGTTCCCCAGGCCTGCTGTCAGAACCAAGTCTTCAGCACCTTCCAGAAGAGTATTACAGTGGGGGCCATTCTAATCTCTGGGGGAATGATGTTCCAGAGAGAGGGAGCCACCACAGAGAAAGCCCTTCTTCTGGGTCCCACCAGGTGTATCTCCTTCGGGGATGGGACCCACAACATTTCCTGCCTCCCTGCTCTGATGGGTCGGGTAGATGTGACTGGCAAGAGACGGTCCTTCAGATAACCTGGTCCCAAGCCATGAAGGGCTTTAAAGGTGACAACCAGCACCTTAAATTGCACCCAGAAGCAAATTGGCAACCAGTGCAGCTCCTGCAGGAGAGGTGATACATGTGCATGCTAGGATCTGCACAAAACCATGAGGGCTGCTGCATTTTGCACAGAGGTGGTATTCAGCAGGTTCTGACCAATTCTGGAGAACCGGTAGCAGAAATTTTGAGTAGTTCAGAGAGCCGGCAAATACCATCTCTGACTGGAGATCTTACATTATCCTTCCCCTGCCACACTCATCAAGCCACCCTCACAGAACTGGTAATAAAAAAATTTGAAACCCACCACTGATTTTGCACCAACTGGAGCTTCCAGATGCTCTTATTTTATTTTATTTTTTATTTTTAATTACATTTATATGCCGCCCTTCTCCGAAGACTCAGGGCGGCTTACAATTTTTGGGATACAACCCAGTGTGCTCAGCAATAGCCTTCATTCCATTGTATATGCCTGCTTATTACTAAGCGGCATTTTTACAAGGTCAGCTAATTGCCCCCAACAATCTTGGGTCCTCAATTTACCTACCCCGAGAGGATGGAAGGCTGAGTCAACCTTGAGCCTGGTGGGATTCGAGCCTACAGTAATTGTAGACAGCTGGATCTTAAGAGCAGGCATTTAACAGCCTGAGCCACCAAGGGGAACCCCATGTAGAGCACATTGCAATAGTCAAGACAGGAAGTGACTAGGGCATGAGTGACTGAGTAGGGACTATTGGTCCGGGAAAGGGCATAATTGGTGCACAACCCACAGTTACGCAAAGTCCCTCCTGGCCACAACAGCCACCTGCTTTTAGAGCAAGAGTCGTGAGTCCAGGAAAACCCCTAGATTATCACACAGGGGCTGGATCTCTCCCCTACTATCAACACTGACTGAGAGCGGCCACAGAGGAAGGAAATGAACCAGGACAGCACAAGTGAACCAGGCGTCCCACTCCCATCCTCCAAAGCCACCCCAGGAGAATACCATGGTCATGGTATCGAAAGGCACTGAGAGGTCAAGTAAAGCAAGGATGGATGCACTACCCCCATCCTGCTCCTGCCGGAGATCATCCAAAAGTGCGACCAATGCTGTTTCTGTCCCAAATCCAGGCCTGAATCCTGACTACTAGGGGTCGAGATAAATCTATTTCATTCAGAAACCTCTGGAGCTTCCGCGCAACTACCTTGTCAACAACCTTCCCCAAAAAGGGAAGATTGGAGACAGGTCGAAAATTATCCAACCGGGTGGAATCCAGCAATGGCTTCTTAAGAAGAGGGTGGACCACAGCCTCCTTAAAGTGCTGGGGCACTGCCCCCTCATGTAGGGAAGCATTAATCACCACCAGAGTCCACCCACCTGTCACCTCCTGGGAAGCTTTCACAAGCCAGGAGGGACATGGATCTAAAACACAGGTGCTTGCTCCCTAGGATCCTGTCCACTTCCTCGGGAGCAACAGGGTCAAACCATTCCCGGATAATAGGGCAAGAAACTGCCTCAGGGGCTTCCACTGAACCAGCAACCAAGCCAGCATCTAACTGGGAATGAAGTCGATGATTTTGTCTTCCAGAAAATCCACAAATTCCTCAGCATGCCCCTTCAGGTGGACCTCAATCTCCTCCTTCCCCAGGAGAAGAAGGCTCGCTTTAAATAGGGTCGCTGGGCAATTATCTGCAGATGCAATTAGTGTGGAGGAGTATTTACACTTGCACGAATCGCTACGAGGTAGGCCTTAGTAGTAGCTCTTACCTGTGTTCAATCAAGTTCATTCCGTCTTCATCCCTCTCAGTTCCTCTGTATACCATGGGGCACAGAGAGGTCTATGGGTGAGGAGAGGTCGCATGCGTGCTATTCAGAGCCTCAGTCACCTTCCTATTCCAAACAATGACTAAGAGCTAGGCTGGACTGCACAGTTGCAGTTATAACCCCCAGCTCCTTCTGGAATCTATCCGGGTCCATTAGTCGATGGGGGCAGACCAGCCTAATAGGTCCTGCAATGGGGGAGGTACAGCTCTTGAGAAACTCATTGCCACCAGACTGTGATCCATAATTATATACATATAATTATGTATATAATTACATGTAATTAGGCATATTGGGCAAATTTTTGTCTACATATTTTTGTCAGCAGTGTGGTACTCTTAACAACACAGTGTCTGCCAGAGCCCTCAACAACTTGATATTAATTAATATTTTTAAAACTTAGGAAATTAAACTTTTTGATGTTCCAATTTCCTGAATATCCCTGACTCTGACAAAAACCCATTTTTCAGATGAAAAGGACAGGCTAGTTGTAAGCTAGAGTTTTGTTGCTTGCTAGCCACCAGGCATTAAAAGAAAAGAAATCTGATTAATCTGGAAAAATGTATGAGTAGTCTTGTTTGCCGGGCATGTTTAACTGAGTCAAAGAAAGAGGTAGTGTGATTTATGAGCTGCTACATTTATTAACATGTTTGAGGGATTACTTTTAACCCATAAGAGGTTTAGGGTTGCTGGGAAGAAACCTTTGTCAATCAGTTGTGTTATGCAAATATTGATAACAAAGTTAAATCATTCTAATGTAGATAGATAAAATGCTAGATTGACCCACAAAAAGGGAGCTCAGCCAATCTCATTGGACGCATGTTGTACACTGACAATAAAGGTTTGAATTTGAAAAAAAAAGTGTTCCTGTAGCAACACTGTTTCTTTTCCATATTACTTTTCATTCTCCCACTGCCCCATGGATTGGGAAATAAGAGCAGAAGTTTAGGGAAATGGTAAGCCACTGCACTCTTTTGGCAGGCCACTGTGTTGTTGTTTTTCTAAAAGGTCTATGACAGTGATGGCTAATCTTTTCATCATTGCGTGCCAAAAGTGTGTGTGTGTGTGCGTGCATGCGTGCCCCTCCCATAATGCAATGCGAACATTACCCTCCCACCCCCTGTGCATGCACGTGCAACCCCCTTGTGTGCCTCTGTGCATGCGCACGCGACCTGCCTCCTGTGCATGCACATGTGTCTTCTGCACATCCCCTGTAGACAATCAGCTGGCTGGCAGGAGGTGTGTGTGCATGCGTAGTGCATCTGTTCTGGCCAACGCCTCACATGCTGGCAGAAATGGCTCTGAGTGCCACTTCCGGTGCGCGTGCCATAGGTTCACCATCATGGGTCTATGAAAATCAACAATGGTGGGAAGTGACAAATTTTAATGGCTTCTATTTGACCAAGGAAACTTTTATTGTACTATATGGTTCCAGCTCCCTCGGTTAAGTATGTCATGTAGACACCTCTACTAACTTTTCTAAGCTCTAAATAAGTTTATATTTTCCTAGTGATTACACCAGTGTCAGATGAATAAATATGCAGACATAGCTCTGATCAAAGATTTCCCACCAGACCAGTTTGACAATAGAAGTATTCCTATAGACCAGACCTTCACAACAAATGGCCCACAGGATGCATATGGCAGCCCAGAGGTTGTCAACCTTGTGAGGCAGTCCACTTCCAGAAGTCCTAGCCCTAATGTTATTGCAGATGACATCAACAGAATTTTGCAAGTCTGAAAGTACACCTCTCCCCCAAGAAACTGGGGAGACCTCCTTTGAGATGTTTGCCATGCCCCTGTTCTATCTGCGGACTCAGATACCGCTTATCTGACTACTGTCTAATCTATGGGTCTTCTCTTGTCTTCCAAGGTCATCCCACCTACTATTACACCATTAAAAAAATGAACCAATCTACTGCCATCAAATATCGCACTGGTAGGAAGGATCTACTAGTTCTTTGCAGTTTCCTCCACCACAAAAGATACGCTGCCAGATACCTTCAAGTCTCATGGATACTGCAGCTAAACAATTGATCATCACTCCAGCTGTTCCTCTTGTGACCCACAATTATTCTTAAGATACCAATCTGGCCTTTTCCCATGTATGAGTTTTGTTGGCCTGTGGTAGAGTGATTTCTCAGGAAGAGAATGGTCAGCTACAAAAGATCAGGAAATGCATGTCTGCAGATACGTGACAAGAAGTGTCACCTATAAGAAGAACTGGCTTCCCAGGGTTTCTTTTCCTCATTTTTGGTAGCATCTCTCCAGCTTCTTATAATGAAGATATCTGGGAATCAACAAGAGACAGCAGCCTTTTGTAATGTTGGGGAATATATTAATGAGAAAGGTCTAAGAAATCTGTTTTTATATTTGCTGCGCCTGTGTGTGTGTGTGAAGCAAGAGGAAGAAAAGAGTTATTTTGATGTTAAAGTAGAATAAGAATGCTGTGGTGTTAAAAAAACTATCAGAATCAACGATCAATCAGTGGAACTTTCCCCTCATTAAGAGGAAGTGTTGGGGGAAACTGCTTTTTTAAATCCTATTCAGCATACTTGACATTTAAAACTTATGAAATATCTATTATGCGGACACAAAAATAAATTAAAATTATTGTCTAATTCAACGCTGTAGAGAGAAGAGGAAAAGATAGGGTTTAAAGGCTTTCTAATGTAGTAGCAAATCATTGTTAGTTCACATATCAAACTAAGCCTTAATATATAGCTTGGTAGTACTTCCATAACATGCTAACCATATTGTTTGGGTCTATGCAACCTACTGAACCAAAACTTGACCCAAATTGTCTAAATATGACAGCATCAGGCTAGAGGAATATTGGAACCAACAAATGTACAGGGATGTGGTAGGGCTGGGATATCATGAGATTTGATGTTAGCATTACTGATTTCTTCTTTATGATTTATTATTTTTGCTGTGAGTCACCCAGGGTTATTGTACATAAGATGGATGGCCATATAAGTATTTTAAATAAATAGACAGAATACATTGAGAAATAAACTAATAAGCCAAGCATATTTTAAGCAAATGTGTTGTGCAGATTCAAGTCAATATCTCAGTCAATATATGCCATAATGTTACTTAATATTGTGTCTCTGTCTGTGACTATTACAGAAGTGTCTGTAATAAATTTACTGTTCTTCACAGTAATTCATGAATATTTTGATGACACTTCTTGTTAAGGTTATAGTTTTACCTCCACTGTAAACATGTACTTAAAAAAATAAGTTTAAAAAAAAAGCATAGCAAAAGTTTAATGTAATTAATTTTAGTTTGTTAAATTGTGCATGACCAAGTCTGAATTGTAGCTTTTTTCATCTGTCAGAGAGGATATGTTTAGTATTCTGTCAATACAATCAGAGTATTTGTAGGAACAGATATGTCCTTGAAAATAGCTGGGGGAAAATCACTTATTTAAAGAAGCATCTGTGGTTATGTTTGAGTTCAGATGGATGCTGAGATTTTTGAGATGCAGTTGCCTTCAACTTGGATTTGAAAGATTGAATAATTAACTGCACTGATTTTCATTGATTTCTTGCAATATTTACTTGTGTGTCAAAGTAGCTCAATATAAATTATCATTTGGTAGTCTCTGATTTTGGTTGTTGCTTGCAGACATTTTGTTACCCAACTACTGTAGTAACATCTTCAGTGCACCCCAAGAACTCCACAGTTAAAGCCTAAACTACCTATTGTATATTCTCTTCTCTTAAAACTATCGCTTGTGTACAATATGCATATTTCCCCTCCTGCCTTTATAAAACTGAATACTTTCTAGACTATTTATATGTATACATCACTCCTAACATTTGTCAAGAATGATCAAGAAGAATAGATCACGCAAAAGATAAGACACAGATGTTATTCCTACCTAGTGATTGAGTATCAAGTGAAGGAAGAAAGAACTCATTTCCTAGACTTTACTCATTGAGGAAGCCATTTAATTATGGCTTATTGGATGGTTTAAGTAAGAAACAGGCAAAAGGCCCTCTTATTCTGTGGGCTCTATACCATTGAGCGCACTTTTTAAAAACAAATGTAAACAAAAAAAACTTTGTGATATTTAAAATGTGTCAGTTAGTAAACCTGGATATACCGTGTTTCCCCGAAAATAAGACACTGTCTTATATATTTTTTGGCTCCCAAAAACACACTAGGTCTTATTTTCAGGGTAGGTCATATATATTTATGGTGCCAAATAGTGGGTGTGAGTGTGGGGGGGGGTTTTGCAGGTGCACGGTTGCTCCCTGAAAAGTCTTCCTGGAACTGGAGATTTACACTAGGTCTTATTTTCGGGGTAGGTCTTATATTAGGGCAGGTTTAGAAAATAGTGCTAGGTCTTACTTTCGGGGTAGGTCTTATTTTCGGGGAAACACGGTAGTATTTAATACTTTAAAAACTACTAAGCTCCATTTGATTATTCAAAATAGTTAAGGAAGAGAGAGTTAATACTTTCTGTAAGAATTATGTTGATATTATTCCATTTTTGCATATATTTTGTCTCAACAGCTTGGGGCCTGTATTTGCTCTTTTTGTTCCATTTTATACCTCCATTCCAAGAGTGCAAGTGACACAAATTCTAGGACAATTTTCCATCACAAACAAGACGCTGGTTTATATATTGGGTTTGCAGGTTTGTATGTGTTCATTTGTTTTTCCTTAGTTTAGCATTTTCCATTTGCACTCACTATTTTCTAGAAACGTCCGGAACAGTAACAGTTATTTCCAAATGTTTAGTCCTAAAAATTCCAAAACTAATTTTTAAAAATGCACTAAACACTGTAGGGTAAATCTGCAGATGTGCAATAAATTAATAGAGGTAGCAATAGGAACTTAGTGATTGTATTCAATACATATGTATATTGTCTGTGAGTGAAAAGTAAACCTTAATACATCTCTTAGCTTTACCCCACTTTTAATTGCTAGCAATGGGGAAACCAACTTTCAGTGTGCTTTTAGTATTTTATTTTATGATAGATTTCGGTTAGACTTTTTATTGGACTTCAGTTCAAAATTTCCTGTAGAATTCAAACTTCCATCCTAGATTAGTGAATTCATTTGTTTATTTATTCCCTTATTGATAAATGTGTTATCCTACAATTTTATTTTTTTAAAACATACCTAAGGGAATATTTTATGTTGGGGACAATCCTGGTTTGGTAAATACTAGGATCTTAATCTTCTGTTTCTTCCATTTTTAAATAATTCTATAAGTAATATGTTTGACAGATAGCTACTTCAGTAATAAATTATGGCTTTTCTTTGGTAAACAAGCTTTCAGCTCAGGCTATTAATATGGATTTAGTCTGAATGATACTTTTACCCTTCCCTAAATATTCAGACCAAATAAAGAATATGTTTTGTTAGTTTGATTAAGCATTTCCATCTTACAGTGAAAGCAGAGCAACTCTTGACATTTTTCTAGATATTATCATATCTTCACCTTCTTTGCTGTGTTCTCCAGTCTAATCATAACAAGCTGATAGGTGCCGTTAAATAATCACTCTTTCATTCTGCAAGCAATTGAGATCATGCTAAATTGTTATCTCTCTTGCAGAATAATTATATAACTGACATATGGTAAATTTTCAGATTGCTGATTTTTTTTGGATAAAACAATGTTCAAAAGTATAAAATATTATTAACCCTATGTTGTCCATTTCAAGGGTTTTTTAATGGAAGATGCACACAATATAACTTAGGTTTTGAGAGTAGAGTGCAAAGTGATAAACAACCCTTCCTAATTTTCTTTCTGGTAGCCTGAAAAATGCAATTGACCATTTTTAGTTTGTTACATGCTCATGTTCAGTCCTTTTTGCAGCAATGACAGGGAGGAATAAATAGTTGTTTCATTGCATGTGGGATAGATAGACAGACATCTCCATGTAGTATTGCTCTATTTGATGTAAGCATCATTATATAAAGTAAGTTAAAATAAGTTTATGATCAAACTTATTTTGATCACAAACTTATAGTTCTCGGTATTTTTGTTGCCTGATTAGTTTTTAGAAGTTGTGTTTTTTTTCTTGAACATATAGATGGCTAATGAAAAACAAAGGCACTTTTTTACATGTTTACTGTAAAAGTTGGCTTTCATAATGGATTCTGGAGAAAATAATTTTATTAAATAAAACTGAGTTTTACAATAAAAAAAACTTAGCAAATCCCAGCAAATGTTCAGTTCTTTCTCCCATGAGCTGCTCTGAGCATCCAGTAGTGGGAGGTGCTTCAGTCTGAGTTTGTCTAGGCTGGGCTAACTCATGCAGAACGCTACTCCTCCTCCACGGGACTCCTTCCCAGCGTTCCCCAGTTTTAGCTCAGCCTCGTGTGAGCTAGGCAGTGCTTTGCTCTTTCTCTCTCTGCTCCTTGGCCGAAACAGGATTTTTTTCCATTTCAGGTTTGACTGGATAGTTTTGTTGGTTGCTCTATCATACAGCCCATTGGTAAGCGCAGAGTAACAGCTCTGTTTGCGCCCACATTGCTGGGAGGCTGCGGTCTGTTCCACGCCCCACCCGCCTGGCCTTCCTACCCCGCCATTCCGAATGCCGCACTTCGTCCGTTGAGGCTTTTTCCCAACGGCGTAGCATTTCTACCTTTGTATATTTTCTTGAATCTCCTGTGTCATATCCTTTCCCCCACTGAACGCCATTGGGAGGGGTGTTGGTTTCAAGGCTTGATCGTTCGCACCCCCTCCCCCCAGGACCATCTAGCGACGTTCCCTCTTCGGGGCGGGATATTGCTGTGGGCAAAGTATGCCAAAACTAACGGCTGGCTGCCATTTTATTGGCAGCGTTTCGCATTCTAGCTACAGACTGTGGGTGGTAATTATTACCTGACTCAAAGGAGGCTCTCTCAAGACCTCCGGAAGTTCCACAGCCTCGCAATTCCACATTATCGAGGCTTGTCTTACTATAAAATTCTGTGTTGGCTAACCCCCACAGTCAGCTCACCCATCGCCACAACAGCGCGCACCCAGGCCAGTGTCCGCCTCATACTGCCTCTGGCCCTTCTGGCATTCTATTGGATATTAATTGGATATTAATTGGACATTTGATTGGTTTTTACCAATAACCTGTAGGATAGATCTGACCAACTATATCAACTATATATATTGAACAATTTAATAATTGTAACAGGAATAATACTAGTAATTGTATTATTCCTTTGATATGGCATGATAAATTACTTACTGTAAATATTTGTATAAAAAAGGGGGGGGGGGTTAAACTTGCAGGGCACCCTGTCCAGTTGTGTCAGGTCCCTGGGTGTGCCAACCACCATCTTGTACTTTGTGTATATATCTATATCTATATCTATATCTATATCTATATCTATATCTATATCTATATCTATATCTATATCTATCTATCTATCTATCTATCTATCTATCTATCTATCTTACACGGGACAAGACCCGAATACACCAAGACCTACATACCTTTACCCGTGAAAATCTACGAAAACATATATATATCTCTGTATACTTATACTCCTTGAATATCAACTATATCTTACTTATCTTAATTAGAAATGGCTGGTGGTAGTAATTCTCAAGCCTCAAAGGCCAAGTCCAAATCTAAACATAAATCCAAACAAACCAAGGGCCCCTCCAAGGCCTCAGAAAAGGATGCCAACCGGCACCACAAAGCGTTAGAGAAACAGATTGATAAATGTACATGAGAAGCACACAGGACCTCACTGTCTTACTCACCCTCCAGCCCGAGACCATCTACCTCTTCTCACCCCCCTCCTCCTCTAGATCTCTCCATCTCCTCCAGGCGCAGTTTCGCTCCTCTGGACCCTCGAGCCCACGTTTCCACTATACCAACCACGCGATGGACACCAGAAGCCACGGCTGCGGGCCTTCACCAAGAAGACACTCTTCTGGAGGAGGTTCCAGAGCGGATAAGGGATGGAGCTGGCCATATGACAGGGAATCGCTACAGGCTTGCAACAAGCAGTTCTCACCAGGAAGCATCCAATTTCAACTGATTATGATGCTCAATGAATAAGGTCCTCCACCAGGTCGGATCAACACTTCACCCAGGTACAGTGTCAGGGAGAGGTGCCCCTCCCTGGGCCACATTTGGAGGAAGAGGAGGAGGAGGAAGCAGGAGGGTTGGAACAAGTCAACCTTTTGGAACAGGTCGAGTCAGGGTCAGCAATTAACAGCGATCCTGCTCTTTCAGAGGCGGACCCCTCTGAAAGGGGTACGTCCGAGGACAAGGGCTTTGTCCCAGACTAACCGATATTTATGGGCTTATTCCGCCCTCAATTATTCAGATCCATTATCTTTAAGGCAAAAAGCACGGCGAGGCTAGACAAGTCAGCCTCCTCTTCTACACCTTCTCCCTCTCAAAAGGAATCAGAGGATTTAATCTTCAACCAGCCAGTGGTCCAAGTAGATGTTATTCCAGTCCCCCACATGTTTTCAGACCTGGTTCGAAAGCAGTGGGCATCTGCATCAGTATATCCAGCTCCAACTGGTTATGATAGAAAATTTTTTAATTTGGCTCCCGAGTTCTCAAATTTTCTGAACACTCCAGAGGCAGACAAGCCCATAGTCACCTTAGCTTCTCCGTCATCCATCCCCAGTGAAGCTCTGGAAGCCTTAAAGCCGGACAAACGAGCTGAATTGGCCTTACATAAGGCTCATCAATCTGATGCGTGGGCCATCAGAGTGGCCACAGCCACTTCCTTTTTTACTCATTCCTCAGATGGCTTCGACACCTAAGGGAGCAAATTCCAAAGTCTAATGTCAGAGCTCACCAAGACATTGCTAAACTCATTGCTGCCACAGAATTTTCTGTGGATGCAACCTCCCATGCAGTAACATTTTCAGCCAGGTCCATTACCATCACCAGTTCTCACCTCCCTCCACTGGTGGACCAAGCCTTTTCAAAGAACCGCACAGGGGCTGCCTTTTCAAAGAACCACATGGGCCTGCCTTTTCAAAGCGCCAATCTACAATCATTCACAGCTCAAGGCTGATGGTCATCCATAGAGCAGTCGTGCAGCATAAACTGGCTAGAACTTCAGGCAGTACACCTGGCCCTTCGCAGCTTTCTTCCACAAGTACGCAATCAGCATATTTTATTTCTGGCTAACAGCGTTACAGCCAAAGCGCACATCAACAAACAAGGCACACAGTCAAAACATCTGATGTGCAAGGCGGAGCGCTATGCCGCTGGAGAACAACCTGCTCTCCATCAGAGCAGAGCACATATCGGGTCTATCGAATACGCAGGTGGACTGGCTAAGCAGGGCCACTATAGACCCATCAGAATGGCGTCTACACCCGACCCTATTTCAGGAGGCGACCCTCAGATTTGGCCAACCGGTAGTAGATTTGTTCGCCTCCCTGCTCAACTCCCAGCTCCCGAGATTCTTTTCCCGTTATCCCTCACAAGGAGCGGAAGACTTCAATGCCCTCCGATGCCATTGGCCCTGGGCCTTCTGTACGCCTTTCCGCCGCTTCCTATAATTCCCAAGGTCATCCAGAAGCTTCTGGAGGAGAGGGCGGAACTGGTGCTCATTGCTCCATTCTGGCTCAGACGGGAATGGTTTGCAGATTTACGTAGCCTATCGTCATCAGCTCCATGGTGGATTCCTCCAGACAAGGTGGTGGTAATCCAGGGTCCCCTCCAACACCCGGACCCTCAATGGTTCCACCTAGCCGTCTGGAGGTTGAGCGGCAACGTCTGAGGAGCGAGCAGTTGTTCAGCAAAGTCATTGCCACCATCCAGGCTGCTAGACGTCCTTCAACCACTTGAATCTACAATGCCGTGTGTCACAGTTTCTGTACATGGTGTACTAAGGCTAAAGTTAATCCCACTTCTCCATCAATGGCTCAAATCCTAGAATTTTTACAGGCAGGGCTTGACAAAGGCCTGTCATCCAATACATTGAGAAGGCAGGTTGCTGCCCTGGCTTCTGTTATTTCTTATGATGGTTGCTCTTGTATCTCCCATCACCCCTGCATACGCAGTTTCCTTTGGGGGGCCACTAACTTACATCCACCGGTGATTCATTGTTATCCGACTTGGGACTTTAACAAGGTACTGGTCGCACTCATTAAGCATCCTTTTGAACCGTTGAGATCCACGACTCTTCAGATTCTCACATAAAGTTGTTTTTCTTATTGCAATAACTTCGGCTCGCCGTATTTCAGAACTAGCAGCCTTGTCCATCAGACAGGATCTTTGTGTTTTTCACCCTGATAGAGTGGTTCTTCAACCGGACCCCACATTTATACCAAAGGTTAACTCAGTTTTTCACAGGTCTCAAGAACTCGTACTCCCTAATTTCTGTGCCCGACCTCACCACGACTTAGAACATCAGTGGCACCGGCTGGACGTGAGGCGAGCATTGTGAATTTATCTTAAATGCACAGAGCCTTTCAGGAAGATGGAGGCATTATTTGTCTCGTTCCAACAGCACACTCAAGGTAGCAGGGTCTCTTCTCCCATGATAGGCTGCTGGCTCCGAGCGGCAATCGCAAAGTCCTATCAGACTCAATCTTTACAGGTGCCAAGGGGCATAACTGCTCATTCATCCAGAAGGGCCGCAACCACAGCTACATGGGCCATGCAAGCTCCAATAACTGAAATTTGTCGAGCAGCGACCTGGGCCTCTCCAGCACCCTTTATTCGACACTATAAAATCAATGTGTTTGCTTCTGATGCCTCCTTTGGCAGAAGAGTCTTACAACATGTAGACACAGATCAGGAGAGGGTTCCACCCCAGACGGAGCTCCCTACCCTCTGAGCAGACTCTGGCCAATGAGTTGTTAGGTCATTGGGGATGAGAGTGTTTGTACTCTCATCTTCGCCAAAACTGGGGAACGCTGGGAAGGAGTCCTGTGGAGGAGGAGGAGCATTCCACAAGAATTAGCCCAGCCTAGACAAAACTCAGACTGAAGCACCTCCCACTACTGGATGCTCTTCACAGCTCAAAGAGAACGGGCATGTCAGGTAAGTACCAACGCCCTTTTTGTTCCACTTTTCATTCAGCCTTATCCAGATTTCATTCAGCCTTCATTCAGATTTTAAATTGCTTTGCTTTCAGAACCAAATTTTGTTCTAAATGCATGACAACATTTAAAGAAATACTTGAGCCCCTTTTGCATAAAAACAAAATGTAATTTATGATATTCTCTCCTTTACTGAATTAATGTTGAAATAATATTAGTGTAAGGACTGTGCAATCTAAATTACATTTTAGACATTTTTGTTTTATAGCTTTTAACCTCTGGGTCTTACATCTGGATCGTAGCCTTAAGTGGGCTGGTAAGTATAATTATTTTAAATACTGCTTTGGTGCTTTTCATGCTTTTCATTCAGGTATAATAAAGCATCTATGGGATATGTTTTTTCTTTCATTCTTACTTATCTGTATTTTTTTCTTCTTTCATATTTACATCTTTCACCAAATTCAATTTGTTCTAGGAATATGCATGAACAGGCAGTTTCTTTGAATTTGAAACTGTCTACTAATAATCCTTCCTATACAGTCTCTGGGGTGCCCTGATCACCTGAAGGTTTGACTTCTGCAATGCAGTCTACATGGGCTGCCCTTGAATTACACCTGAAAACTTCAAATGGTTCTGGACAAAGTTCTGCGGGCATGATAGGCATACCTTGATAAACCATTTCCTTTGTAAGCTGCATTGGTTGCCTTTTTGTTTTGGAGTAGAATTCAAGGTACTGTTCATAATCTACAAAGCCCTTCATGGTATAGAGCCTGATTACCCGAGAATGCCTGTCTCCCATACTATCTGCCTAGCCCAGGGGTCCCCAAGCCCTGGGCCACAACCCACTACTGGGCCATGGCATATTCAGAATTGGGCCACTTGAGTGACTGGTCAGAGCACACATCAGAGGTGGTATTCATCAGGTTCTGACCGGTTCTGGAGAACTGGTAGCGGAAATTTTGAGTAGTTCGGAGAACCGGCAAATACCATCTCTGACTGGATATTTTACAGTATCCTTCCCTTGCCATGCCCACAGAACCAGTAGTAAAACAAATTTGAATCCCACCACTGGCGCACATGTAGCTCAACTTGTGCGAGCAGTGGCTGGTGGGCAATCACATGTGCGCACCGACCTATCTCTCACACAAGTTGAGCTGCATGCGTGTGCACAGGCCCGCCACTCAGTTCCCCTCTCCCCCCTCCCAGCTGGGCTGCCAAGCAGGTTGGGGATTGCTGGCCTAGCCAATTAGTTTGGCAGGGTTGGTATGCTCTATCTTTGATTAAACAATGACATCTGTTGGACCTCAAAAGTACACCTTCTCTGTAGCAGCACCTACACTCAGGAATCAGGTTCCCCTGAAATCTGGACATCTCCCAACCGACTAATGTTTTGAGGGGCATTGAAGACTTTGGTGTTTGCCCAGGTCTTAAGTAAGCGTGAGTGACTTTGGACTACATTGGATTATTTCTTTTGTTTCCTTCCTTTCTTTGTCACACTTTGTCACATTTCCCATCTTCGCTCTTTTTTTGTCTTTTGTGCTTTTTTTCTTGCTTCTAACATTTTTTAAAAATCTTAAACTGGCCAGAGTTGTTGAAAGTTGGTTAACATATGCATTTAATAAAGTACATAAATAATAAAATAAATGTTCTAAATATTTTGCTGAACATGGTTGGAAAGTCCCCTTGAATGAATCTAAATTTTGTCATGTTTCATTGCTGCAATTGTAACAAATGTTTTTCCTAGCCCCATTGTTGTTTTCACAGATCATATGGTTACTGGAAACTTTATCACAAGATCATTTTGCTTTTTCTGGTGTGTCTATCATATTCTTCAGTAAAGTTCTAAGACAACTTTTCTATACAAATATACAAACTAAAGGGCAGAATACTTAAAATGCAGACTAAAAACTATAAACAATTTAAAGTTTCATAACAGAGGTAATGGAATTAAATAATTTTATTGACGAATTAAAGAAATTTAATGAAATTTAAGAAATTTATTTTATAAGGAAGAACTAACAGAAGCCATGTGTATCTCTTGATTAAAATATCTGTCTACAAAGGAAAGTGCCTGTTTAAACACATACACCCACAGTTTTATTTTGGGCAATATAAAACAATGTTAAGGAAGAGGAAAGTTTTGATTTGTGAATCTGTTTGTATAATATTTATAATAGGCGTTACTTGGTCAGTGTTCTCAGCTTTGAGATACATAAACATATACATATATATATATGTGTATATATATATATATTCTTTTTTAATCTTTGTTTACATTTTATTTTACATTTTAACATAAACAGTTAACAAAACAATTGTGTTGCTGCAATGTCTACTAGAAAAAAATTGGTTACAGAACTGTAGCTGTCAATTGGTGACAATTTTTGGAGATAGAACAAACTTTGGAAAATGATATTTACACACATACTTATTGGCTCTCCAGTCATATAAACCAGGGAGTGCCCGTAACTGTTTAAGAACATGTATTTTCGTAACAGATGTTTTTATCCACTATTAATGTATTATAATATGTCTGTATTTTATGTATATTGTAAATAGTGATGTCTATTGCTGGTCTAAGACTGTAATAAAGTTATATTCATATTCATTCATTCTAACAAAACAATATTTAAATTTAAAGTAAGAAATAGAAACAGAAGAAGAAAAAACAACTCCCAAAGAACCCTATAAAGAAAAACAAAAAAATCAAAATCTTATTATATTGTATTTATCAATACAGGTAGTCTTCAATTTACAACTAGTTGCTTAACAATCTTTTGAAATTACAACAGACTTAGAAAAAGTTACTTATGACCCTTTAACTTATGAGTGCCATACCCAACAAGGTCATTTGATTGCATTTCAGGAATTGGGCAACATGTTTGCCAAGTATTTTGCAAGCATTTGATTGGCATTTAAAATCTTCTCTGCTGCTTTCCTCAGAAAATCCATGGGAAAGCTGGCAGGAAAGTTTGCAAGCTGTTGCCACCTGCCAAACAATTTTGCCTCCCCTGTGTACATGGGGGTGAGGGACTTCTGAGGTGGACTGGAAAAAATTAAGCTCAGATTCCATGTGCAGAAGGGAATTTCAGCCCTGGGCTGGAGAAAAGATTGGCTGTTCGCCATCCAAGCTTTCTTTTTTTCTGCCAAGTCCTGGAGATTCTCCGGGCTCCTCTATGTGTAGAAGGGAACTTCTGCGCTGGGCTGGAGAAAAGAAGCTTACATCCTGAAGATCAGCCTTTCTTGACTTCAGAAACACTGTGTTGGCTAGTTTTCTACCCAGAAAAACAATTAGCAAATGCAATGTTTCTGAATGGTAGAAAGGCTAGTGCCTTGAGGAGAGGCACTAGGGCAGCCGTGGGCAAACTACGGCCCAGGGGCCGGATCCGGCCCGTTTGGCTGTTCTATCCAGCCCGCGGAGCCAAAAGAGCAGAGGGTTCTCTTGCTCTCCCAGAAGGCTACGTGAAGTAATCTAACTTTGAATTTATATTCATCACACAAACACTCCATCCATGCTTTTGTTCCGGCCCTCCGGTCCAGTTTAAGAATCCATTGTGGCCCTCGAGTCAAAAAGTTTGCCCACCCCTGCACTAGGGTCTGCCTTCTGTGGCAAATGGGGGAGAAAGGAAGTTCAGATCTCAAAATCTTGAGCTTCCTTTTTCCATTTCAGTGTAGCAGTTCCCTTCACACATGGAGGAGAGGAGAAGGCCTGCAATGGACTGGAGAAACAAAACTTGGGCTTTGGGGATTTGAGCTTCTCTTCTTCAACCTGCCTTCTTATAGCAGGCAGCTCTTTCATTCTGTCCAATTAATGATCCATGCAGTCATTTACCAACCACATCTGGGGTTGAGATTGCTGTCATTGAGTGAAGCAGTTATGTGGGTATCTTGCTTAATAATTGCAATGACTTAAGACCAAGATTCTGGGTCTAATTGTGGTTGTGAGGACTACTTGTAGTCACTGGTTTATTAATTAATACATTAATATAATCAACACAAAATATTAACAATAAAATATCACAGTATCTTTGCCATACTAACATATATTGCTGTATCTTTTGATTAATAGAAAATACTGCCTTTTCCCAAAATGTGGAATTGTGGATCTGTGGTGGAACCAGCTAAAGGGGAGGAGATTCTGCCAGGGAAACTAAAGAGACATTCCAGTTTAGAGTCAATTCAGTGGAACAAATGTCTGAGATCAAACCCTTAGGTCTATGTCTGCAGGCTATCTGGCAAAATTCTTGTTATAGGTGATTAATAATAAAGTATCTGTTTGGGCCTATCTATAGGTGGGTTCTGGTTGATTGTATCTGACAAGATCACAAATTTTCTGATCTGAAATAATACCACTTTTCCAATTTGCTAAACTGACTTTTAGCCACTCCTATGCTTGATAGAACCATAATTCAATTTCCAGTGAGTTATTTTCCAAAGTGTTGTTATATGGTTCAACATCACAAAGCTCTTTTTTCAAATACAGTCTCTGGGGTGTCCAATACTGCCTAATGAAAATCCATGTAGCTGCTGAAGCTACATTCCAGTAGACGATAAGCCACTTGGAATGGCTTTGGCGAGATGGGAGGCATGGGAGTTTAATGAAATAAATACATCAGATCTCCTCAATTCTGTACCTTCCACATCATCTTCCTTAATCTGCAGTCAATTTAGTCAATGAGATTATGGGATTTGAAACCCAACTCATGTACCAAACATGAAGTTAGGACAGCTGTTGTTGTATAGACATTACATATAATCAAGGGCTTGGATGATCTTATTTAGGTACTTGCTTGAGGAAATGTCTGTGGAGATTCTCAGTCATCCAGGTCATAGTTGTCCCTAAGGAAACAAAAAAACATTAAAAGGCATGTATTTTGTAAGTTCATATACCAATTTTTGTAACTGAAGATTTCTGAAAAGTCATATACATGTACACTGGCTGCAATTTTCCTTTTGGCAGCTTTGTTCCAAGCATACATAACATATGGGAAAATAAGTCTGTGGAGATTGGTAATGGACAGAGAATTCAGCATGACAGTAGCTGTGGTTGCTTGCTTCTATTTAGAATGCGTATCTTCTCTAAGTTTCTAAGTCACCTTCCTTTTAGTAAATTCCTTCACTTAAATAGAATGAATTTTTATAAAAAATCCAGAGTGGGGTCTTTCCCAAAATGCGGGAAAGCCCCTCATCTGCCGTAGTCATAATCCTTCAATTTGAGTAAAATAGACTTGCAGTTTACTATTTTTAGTTCATCAACTGCCTCATCTTTTCTCTTGATCATAACTATAATTGAAAGATCATAATTATAATTGAAAGCCTTCCCACCAAAATGCAACTTTTTGACAAACAATTTGGGGTTATAGTTTCTTTTATGACAATAATTTTCCATCACTGTACTGAATTGCTTTCTCTCTTTACTTCCCCTTACATGTTATATAAAGCTTTCTTTAAAATAGATACGCAGTTTGCACATTGTCAGCAAATGCAAAAAACTACAATCTCTGTTTGATTTTTAGTTAACATGTTGTTGTTGCCCTGCAACTGTTGAGGGAAAGAAAGAAGAGGAACTGTTGGGGCAGGATCTCATACACATTTAAAGGAACAGATGGTCTAAAATATCAGGATTTGGAAATTGTAAGAAGCTTTCATGACAAAAGAGTAATACTATTCAATGAAGACCAACCATGGCCCTGACATTAATTTTTTAATAATATTTTAATCTATGTACCATAGAGATTTTCAGAGTTTGGTTTGTACAGACAAAGCGGAGGCAAAACTCGGGATTCTGACAGTGCTAAAGCTTTACCTGAGTAAATCTGATCAGATTATTTTTTAAGTTGTTTTGAGATGCTCATAGCTCTCCACAATTTTAAAATTCCCAAGATAGGAACTACATCCATTTCCCCAACAAATTTTAGGAACCTCATGCCAGCAAAGCTGTCTAAAATGTATTCAGATAAAAGAGCAGGAAAATGAAAGCAGATAAGGTTAAATTAGTTTTCAGGGGTAGGGAGGGAGATACATAAATTCTCACACTGGTATGGTACAATAGTTATGGTGAGTTCTAGTTAATTAAGCCATGCGTGGAAAAATATATGTTGACATATATTGTTCTGAAGCATGTACACGTAAGAGTGTATGCCAGGGGTGGGCAAACTTTTTGACTCGAGGGCCACAATGGGTTCTTAAACTGGACTGGACGGCCGGAACAAAAGCATGGATGGAGTGTTTGTGTGAACTAATATAAATTCAAAGTTAGATTACTTCACGTAGCCTTCTGGGAGAGCAAGAGAACCCTCCACTCTTTCGGCTCCGCGGGCCAGATAGAACAGCCGAACGGGCCGGATCCGGCCCCCGGGCCGTAGTTTGCCCACGGCTGGTGTATACAGAAGTTCCTTAATTCAGAGCGTTGTGTGTATACACAAGCTTTTACAGATATGTAGACCTATCACTACCCTCAACATACAATAGTTCCTTATATTCTCAGTGCATTTGACACTAACTTTCATAGTCATACATGAAAATGTATACAGGCTCAGGTTTGTCTCAAGTGCTGCTATCGATGTTATATAGGACATACAATATCTGCTGTCCATACAGTGAATTCGTTCCTCTCCTTTGGAGTATTGTGATTCGAATAGCAACACCCTTGAAGACCATTCTCTTCAAGTTACTGAATGTGGACTGATTGGCCAGAATTAGACCCTGTTTGGACAGTATAGTGCTGAACTCTGTGGTAGCTCTTTTGTGTTGCTCAAGCAAGTCATGTTCCAGATAATTCTTGACTTTTACAGAATCAGCCCAATGACGTGGTTCAAACGCTGGCATGTGAGTGCTAAAATAAAAGGTTCCATTACCGAATGGGGAATTTAAACAAAAGACAGGTTGTACTTGCTTTATGCTAGGTTACATTTTCTGAAAACATAAAGCAAATTTGCATAAAGCAAGTGGAAAAAAGCAGGTGGTGGATGCAGTGTAAATTTTGTAACCCAGATAAATGGACAAATGTCATACATTTTTAGAACCTTATTCTTAAGCACCAGGTTACCCAAATACATTTTAACTTGTGTTCTGTGTAGCATGAAAGCCTTTTTACATCTTTCATAGAGTTAGATTTCTAATGCACTTGTTTATCAAGACAGACGTAAGAGGTAGAATCATGGCATTATGAACTTTATTAGCATAGATTGTTATGTTGCCCACATGTAGATTTTTTCCAAGTTAAAAGCTTGTTCTGTAACTAGCAATCTTTCCCCAATTTTGGTGTCCAACTTTTTTTCTTGGTATTACATCCTTTTCCTTTCGGGTAAGATTTTGAACAGGATGTTGAGGGCCATTTTGACCCTATAGTAATAGTTGTTCAGATATAGCAGTGGTGTCAAGCTCACATCATCACAGTGGCATTACGTGATGTATCAGGACTTTTCCCCCCTTCACTAAAGTGGGCATGGCCAGCGCGTGATGCATCCGGCCTGCAGGCCGCAATGACAGCCCTGAGATATAAAGTATAAGACAGGAAGCAAAATCAGAAGAATTATGTAACATGATGGTAAAAATATGAGCGAAGGCAGAAAGTGATTTTGGCAGGAAGAGAGCTTCAAGATCTTTGGCACAAATTGACTATGCTGGCACAAATCAAAGTAAAATGATCACATAATAGTAAATTTGCATAAAGTGAGGAAAACCTGTATAGTCAGATCTGTTTAATGACTGGAGAATGTTATGATAAAAGGTAGCTGACATAGCTGACAAGTTTAGGGCAGAGAACAATGTGGGAAATGCCAGGAAGAAGGTCGCAAGCACATTAACAGAAACTCACCTATACCAACCGTCCAATACTCAGTGGCCAGGATTTTTCAGTTTGATTTTTTTGAATAAATAAAATGGTTTGAGTCCCACATAAAGCTGAATTCTAATGAATTTTCACACCCTAGTAAGTGAAAGACGTGTCACCATAGTAAAATACGTGAACTAGATTTAAATGCCAGTAAGAATTCCACAGATCTGAATTGAGAAGTTCTTGCACGTAATTACATACATAGTTTTACTAAATACAGGAAGTATTTCCAAAGCAGAGAGGAAGTGGTCATTGCAGTGCTAAGCCTTGTTGTAAAGGTGAATAGTGAATAGCATTGTGCCTTGTCTTGGAAGTATAATACTTGCTATCAGAAAAAGCCTCCTCATTACAAGGATCTAAATATGGCTAGGGATGAAGAAGAAAAAGTTAGCTGTCTCACTGTGATGACCCGGGGCATGGTACAAAGACAACACAGTCAGATAATCAGTAGGAGTCTCTTTATTAGCTCCAACTTGCCCCCAATGTCCTGATTACCTTCTGGCTGGAGAAAAACTCTCCCAGGAACAGCCTTTGGCTGCAGAGAATCAAGTCCAAAATGTGGTCAACAAAACTGTAACTATAAGTCCAATCAAAGCTGAGGTAATTAGTCTGGCAGGGCAGGAGAAGGAATTCCAGAATTGAAGGAACAGCTGTAATTCAATTTCGGTTGGGAGGATACCAGGAACACAGATAAGCAAAGTCAACACAAGATAAACTCATGTTTGCTCCCAGAAGACGCCGCACTCAGCATGCATCTCTTTTAAACTCTCTTCCCAGGTGTGGCTAATGAAGGGAATCAGGGCCCTTTCCTTCCCTGAAAGCCATGCTTTCATTCGTTGCTCTCTTCTCCATTCCTCTGTGCGTGCCCTAGGATGAAGATGGAGTGGGCCTGGGTCTTCCTCTGAACTCCCTCTCCCTTGTTCTACCTCTCTCCTGCTCTGTCCAGCCAGACTTTGCCCTTCCCCAGTTTCCTCCACAGCCAACGGAACCACACTCCCACTCCCTGTCAGCTGTTCATCTTCCTCCTCAGATTCAGACTCCAACAGGGGCATGACACTCACACACTGTTCCAGGTATTAAGTAACTTTTTTTTTCAGAAAGTCACTGAGAAGAAAATAGTTAAAATGAGCTAAGATGTCCATCTTTTTATCACTCCACATTTGTATATGTTTAAACATTCTTAATTTGGTTTTTTGTATTTGCATAATTCAGTGAATCAGAACGCAACCAAATGGGTTGGGTTGACACATCATATTAATGCCACAGAAATTGCTCAAGGGTAACATTAAAAAAGCATATTGTTTAACTACAGATATTCCATCTTTTAATGAGGTTGGTTAGGTAATTAATGTGAACCAAGCCTGTTTGCTAAAAAAGAAAAAGAAATAAAAAATATTCATTTTTTTAAAAAAAATTGTCAGATGGCTGTACCACCATGGAGAAAAATATTCAAATGACTGTACCAACATGGGGTCAGTAATTATTATATTTTGGCCCTATTCTGACCACATGCTTAACCTGCTCAGTTGGATTGACTAGTTGCAGTGATATAACATTATAGTTGTAATGTTTCGCTACTTCTGTCAACATACAAGATACACAAACTTGATCAAAAATAACCCCTTGGGAAGTTTACCCATGTTCTCCTGAGCTCCTGTGAAAGGAAAATACTAACAAGGCCCATTAATAATTATTCTCTTCTGCCATGTGGAGGCCATTGCTTTTTCTTCAACCCTTTTTCTTAGTTTAGGTAAGCAAAATAAGATTAATGGGTTGGATGAAATAATTGAATCTTGTGGGGCTCGGTTTAACAGTCCCTTTTTGTTGTTCATATGCATGTGAACCCCGAGTTACATACTTAAGAGAATGTAAGTGTGAATGCAGCCTCAGTTTCACTGGTCGTCTTACTTTCCCTTCACTTTCGATCACAAAATTTGACACAGATGTGGCTATTGATAGGAAATATCAGTATAAATCCAGAAAAAAACAACCAGATATTTCCTGTTATAGACAATAAGCTCATATGTTCTATATCATATCCATCTTTACATCTAACTGTCCCACCTCCGAGATGCTATTTATAAATTTGCATCTATGGTTTCTTAATAGTTGGTAAATCTTAGAACCAGAGATAACAATTTATAAATTAAGATTTGATTTTAGTTAGATTTCAGTTTCCCGTTAAGAAGTCAGACTCTATCTTTCTTGCCAGGATCCCTAACGTTGGGAGAAATGGCCAAATGCCCTGATATCACTGCTTTTCATCCTGCTCCCCAACATCCATTTATGTTTACAGAACAATGTGAGGAAACATCACTGTCCAACTTGCCTTGTTTGAAATTGTTTTGTCTTGTGTAAGGTGGTTCCTGCTAAGTGCACTTTTTTCTCAGGGGAGAAAGACTATGTGTGGTCAAACATGCAATAGAGTTGCTTGAATTTACTTTTACCAGAATTGTCTGCACTTTACTTTTCCTTCTCCCTGGCATAAGTGGTACCTGGAGATAACTTTGAAAAAGAGCCGAGACCTATGACTATTGGCTGTTTCCCATCCCTGTTTAATGTTTTTTCTTTCTTTAATCTTTTCTGCATTGGTCTACACATGTTTTTGTATATTGGACTTTTATCATTTAATAATTTAGTTCATATTAAGTCAACACTGCATTCATTATTTGTTCTGTTTTATTAGCTGGTTGAAAACTGAAATGTTTGCAAGAATGAACAAGAAAATTAATGTTTTTCATTTTTGTTTTTAAAATAAATGCTTATGCTGATTATATGGATGGATCAAAGGAAGCAGTTGTCTTTTGATATATTTTTTTAACAGATGTTGCTTCCTTTGTGTGAGAGGCCGGAGCCTAGATACTGATACTGCACAGTGCTTTTGGCACAATTTCAAACTATACCCTAAATGGTATTCTTCAAAGATTCCCTTGTTTATAATTCTTTATATTTTCTAATACTTTAAAAGAAAATGAAGATTGTCCGTATCATTTTAATACATTACCCCATCAAAAGTGGTCTTGTTTAACTTTTTTACATAGACCACTTAGAATGCTAAGTGTTCTTCAAAAATGAAAAAAAATTCTATTGATTTTTGAATGAAGAACATAGTTCAATTGAAAACAACAACAAATGATTATATTTCTGAAAGTTCCCCATGATAATGGCGATATGCCTTGGTGCTCTCAAATTTGTTCATGCAATAACCAAAGGGCTAGTTTTATCTATCATGAATAACTATGAAGTACATTTCTGGAATGATGATCAGAATTTCCTGCATTGATTTGTCTGCAATTTTGCCTTTTAAATTCAAAATGCAAAATTCAGATTTTGAAATTTAATATCTAATTATGTAGATACCAAATGACTGTCCCTTATCAAATGACTCACTAAGTTTTCATTTTATGAATATGAAGCATGATGGTAACAGATGTTTTACAAATATAATCATGGGTAAAAAAGTACACCCATGCTCCTCCTGGTTAACTAAGGTTTCCTGAAGGTAATGTGGATAGTTTCTGACAATTGTGAACACATGCTTGAGAGGGGCTGGTCCTTTCAATGCTGAAGGAGGAGGTGGTTTCTTCTCAAGAAACCATTGCTAGACTCCAGTATGTTAGATGACTTTTGGTTGACTCCAACCTGTTCTGCAGCTTCAGAAGTTCCTGGATGAAGCAGATTTTCTGCATCCCTTTCAGTCAGGTTTCATGCCTGGATGTGAGACACAATCCAGAAATGGATATGAGACACAATTGGGCCCAAAATGTCTCTTGCTAAGCGAGACAGTTGTTAAGTGATTTTCCCTCATTTTATGATCTTTCTTGCCACAAGTGCTAAGTGAATCACTGCAGTTGTTAAGTTAGTGACACAGTGTTAGCGTCCCAGTGTTAAGCGAATCTGGCTTCCCCATTGACTTTGCTTGGCAAAGGTCGCAAATGACCCTGGGATACTGCAACCATCATAAGTATGAGTTAGTTGCCAAGTGTCTGAATTTTGATCAAGTGACTATTCTGCAATGGTCATTAAGTGTGAGAAGTCTTTTTTTCCCCCAGTGCTCCAGTAACTTGGAACCGTCATTAAATGAACTGTTGAAAGTTGAGGACTACCTATAGCATGTTCTACATAGAGCTGCTATTGAAGAATATCTGACAGTGCAGTTGATGCAGAATGCAACAGTGCAAATAATTATGGGTGTTCTTTGGTACACACGTTATGCCTTTGCTTTGGGAGCTGCACTGCCTCCCAATTGGTTTCTGAATGCAATTGTCAACTACAAAGCTGTTCATGACATAGGCCAGGATATTTGAGAGATTGTCTTTCTCCAGTTGTCTCTGTCTGCCCCATCAGGCCTGGCAGAAGGGACACATTTTGGTTTCATCACATAAGGTGTGTCATCTGATAAGTCCAGCAAGCATGCCTTTTTTGCTGCTGGACTGCCCTTGGGAACATAATGGCTATTCAGGATTAGGTTGGCTTTAAACCTGATGGCTTTTCAGAAGCAGATAACAATTAATCAGAGTTGGAAGGGACTTTATAGGTAATCTAGTCCAACCCCCCGCCCAAGCGGGAGACCCTACACCATTTCTGACAAATGGCAGTCCAGTCTCTTCTTGAAGGTCTCAAGTGATGGTGCTCCCACAACTTCCGAGGGCAAGCTGTCAGGAAAGTTCCGAGGGCAAGCTGTCAGGAAACTTTCACTGTCAGGAAAGTTTCTCCTTATTTCCAAGCTGAATCTCTCCTTGTTCAGTTTCCATCCATTATTCCTTCTCTGGCCTTCAGGTGCTTTGGAAAATAGCTTGACCCCTTCCTCTCTGTGGCAGCCCCGGAAGCATGGGAGTCAGGTGGTTAGGTGAGTCTGTGCTTTGTTATTGTTAGAGTTGATGGTTTGGGCTGCTATCCAGAGTCAAGACTATTTGAGGATAAAAACTAGGCTTTTACTATCCTGTTGTTGATCAAAGTTTTAATGTGCTTTCCTAACTTCAAGAATGTTGTATAGGCAAAATTGTTTACTGTTATTTCAGGATTTATCGTAGTCCTCTTGAGGTGGCAAAGTCTAACTGTAAATATGTTTACTTGCACAAAGTATTTTAAACATTTTGAAAACATAAATACTGTGAATATATGGAAAGTAACTTGTACTTAGTCATGCCAATGAAGGCAAATATACATGCCCCAGGATAATGTTGCAGGATCCAATCTGAGTTGGTCAGCAGGACCAGAGGTTTATTCTTCCAAGCTTTTGGACTCGTGCTGGAACTCCTTCCTCAGGGAACTTCTCAGTCTCCAGGATATGTGCATTGGGCAGTTCTATGTATAGTATTTATGTGGTACCTGGCTGTGTGTATCTTTTAGTTGTTGATTGGATATTGATGGTTAGCTATTAAGTAGTTGTTTCTTTGTGCTGCTATGCCCTACAGCTCTTAAGTATCTGGTAAACTGGTGCAGATCAGCATTCCTGTTAATTGCCAAGGGGCCTGTTTCCCAGGCTTCAATCATTTCTCTGGCTATTTTTGTCCCTGCTCAGCCAACAATCTTAATAGCTGTGAGTTGTACTTAGTAGCTGTGCGTACTTAGTCAACTTAGCCATTCACTAAATTATAACTGCAGAAATAGCAACATAAATTTTTGGTCTTCCAGTGAACCAATTAGCAGCCGAATAACTGATGTTGCATGCTTGTTGATTGCTTATTTATTTACTCATTCATTTATTCTCCCAACCATCTCACACAGGCAACTTGGGCAACGAACAGAAATAAAACAACATAATCATTAAACAAATACACAAATAAAGGTGAAAGTTTTATACAGTCTGAAAAGAAACCTGTGTATAATCTGAAAAAAATAGTTTGCCAAAGTTGTATGACTTGGACTAAGAACTAAACATCAAATGGGAAGATTTTAAGCTCCTTATCTTCTATATTTGTCTATACCATAGCATGGTATTGATAATGTCTACATCAAATCAGAATGGCCTAGTATTGTAATACAGGTAGTCCTCGATTTACAACAGTTCATTTAGTGGCCAAAGTTACCATGGCACTGAAAAAAGTTACTTATGATTATTTTTCACACTGAAAAAAGTCATTTTTCACATTGCAGCATCCGTATGGTCATGTGATTTTTATTTGAATGCTTAGCAAGTATTTATGACAGTTGTCATGTGATCATCTTTTGTGACCTTTTGTGACAAGCAAAGACAATGGATTCATTTAACAACCATGTTACTAATTTAGATTCACAATAACTGTGTTACTAATTTAAAAATGAAAGTGATTCACTTAATTGTGGCAAGGAAAGTTGTAAAATGGAGCAAAACTCACTTAACAAACTTCTCATTTAGCAACATAAACTTTGGGCTCAATTGTGGTTGTAAGTCAAATACTATCTGTATTGAACAGTAGCTGAGTTTTAAGAATACAAGGAGGAGTAAATGTGTTACTGGAATAGAATCTTGTGAGTCAGGAAGAATGTGCTGAAAATTTAAAATAACATTTTGAGAGGTGAGGGTTTTTTCATGCACACAGCAATGGCTTTGCCATAATTTAATTGCTTCTTCACAATTATTTAGAAGAATGATAATTCTAACTGGATAAATGACAGGGATTTATTCAAGTGGCATCTCTGCCCTGTATCATGCAGTGGAGAATGTCTGTTTGATTTATCGGAAGTGAAAACAAAGCCCCAACCACTTCCTTTTTTTGAAAGGTTAAGTTTGGGATGGGATGGTATAGACTATAGAACATTAGAGTGCAAAATGTTTATTAAAATAAATATATACTTCATTCTAATGAATAGGACAAAAAAGTGAATGAAAGAACATAAACAATATTCTCAACTTTGTTTTCTTCTTTATATATAGCAAGAATTAATAAAATTCAAATTAATTTAAATGTGTAAAATGGTAGAATACCACTTTCTTTCATCTATTATTCTGTTAAAGTATATTTTATTACAAGGGCTGGATTCTACCGGTTCTGACGAGTTCTATAGAACCCCTTGTTAATTTTCTAAGCAGTTCAGAGAACTGGTAGTTAGAAACAATCTCCTTTTGTTTTTTTCTACCCTTAATTATATTCTTGCCAGTACGCCTAGACTTCCTGTCTCTGGAGCTTCTGGGGCTTGACTTTCTTAAAGGGGATTGTTTTAAGATTTTTAAACTGCTGTGGGAGGAAATACTTCCCTGGACAATCAGCACTTTGAAGAAATAATTGAATAATGAAGCAGAGCTGGCAGAAATAAGCTTTTAATGACAGGGAACCAAGATGAGTGACATTCAGCAAGGCTTCTTGGCTAGCTAGAGAGATTGACATTCAAATGTGAGTTTACATACCCTTTCTGAGTTTTGGTCTAAAACTGGTTTTTAGTGAAGGTTAATTCTGTGCTTGGTGATGTTTAATCCTGTGTTTATTGATGGGATAATTTTCCCTATTCAGCTTCAACAAGCAACAGCTACTGTTGTGATTTAATTATTTGTATTGTGTTTGAATTTTTTCCTGCCTCATGGTTTCTTTTTCTGTCTGGGGAGGGGGTCTTCCTTCACTGCTTTAGTGGTATCTGGCACTGTCCTTTTGGGGTGTACTTCCAAGAGGCAGGATGCAAGCTTGGCACTGATTTTTTTTACTGCTTTTCTGGGGGGCATGTGACCTTTCCTTAAATCTGGATGATTTCCTTATGATATCTTGTGAGATAGGTGAGACCAGCTGGTATCTTTAAGTGGTACAAATGGATCTATAAATGAATTGCTTCTCCTGGGTGTGCTGTTTCTGGACAGCTTAAATGTCTGATCTGTTCCTTCTATAATCCACTATAAGCTCCTTGGTCTTATTGGTGTTGAGGACCAAGTTATTGTTTCCACACCACGAAAGCAACCGCTCCACCTAATCTCGGTAGGCAGATTCATCCGCCCTGGAGATAAGTCCCACCACTGTTGTATCATCTGCAAATTTAGCAATAGTATTACTAGCATGAGTGGGAATGCAGTCATGCACATAAAGAGTATAGAGTAAGGGACTCAACACACAACCCTGTGGTGTACCAGTGTTAAGAATAAGGGCTGAAGAGGTATGATTACCTAATCTGACCCTCTGTGAGCGGCCAGGTAGGAAATCCATAATCCAAAGGCAGATAGAATTAGAAAGTCCAAGGTCCAGATGTTTAGACACTAGTCTATGTGGAAAAATTGTGTTAAACATTAGATTTCTGTCTGGATGTATAGAGTATGTATTATAGATCCAGAACAGGCTGGATTTGAGAATGAATGTTCTATAATATATCAGTGCCTAGCATTATATCATTTGGCTGAAAAATATTAATAAACTTCCATATGGAGCTGGGACATTATGACAGTCCTCGAAAGCTCCTTGAAATCTTTACACAGTCCAGTTTTTGAAATGGAAAGAACTGCTGCATCATCCACATACAAAAGAATGGGGATTGGACCAGAGGTGAGGAATGAGGAGGAAAATCTGGATTGATACAATACTGTTAATGTACATATTAAGTTAATGGGGGTGGGGTTTAGAATACATCCTTATGAATTGGAATAGAATCACCAAAGTTTCTCAAAAATAAAAAGCTCTGTTTTTTCCCCACAAGTTGCTCTGATAATTATCAAGTTGGAAAGTTAGTGGCAAACTCATCGAGCAAGTGAAGTCACTTAAATACCTGGGTATTCACTTCCAATCTTCAATATTATTTATTTATTTATTTATTTATTTATTTATTTATTTATTTATTTTATTTGACTTGTATGCCGTCCCCTCTCCAAAGGGACTCGGGGCGGCTAACAACTAAAAACCAATAAATTAATTACCTAAAAATAACATTAAACATTACAAGCCAAATTGGACTAAAACCCACCAATCCTAACTAAATTTAACCCCCCCCCCGGAGGTCAGCACAGCCCAGCCTGTTCAAAGAGCCAAGTTTTTAGATCATGGTGGAAGGTACAGAGGTCAGGGGCCAAACGGAGTCCCAGAGGTAGTTGGTTCCATAGGGTGGGGGCCGCCACAGAATAGGCCTTTCCCCGGGGCACCGCCAAGCGACATTGAGTCGCAGACAGCACCCCAAGGAGCCCCTGCCTGTGGGCCCGCACAGGGTGCTTGGTTCTCGATGCCGGCAGGAGACGCTCCTGTAAATATCCCAGACCCATTCCTTGAAGGACTTTGTATGTCAACACCAGAACCTTGAACCTCACCTGGAGGGCAATCAGTAGCCAATGCAGGTCGCGCAGGAGGGGCGTAACATGGGAGTACCAGGAAGCTCTCATCACAACCCGCGCAGCCACATTCTGCACTAGCTGAAGCCTCCGGATGGTGTGCAAGGGCAGTCCTAAATAGAGAGCATTACAGTAGTCGAGTCAAGAGATAACAAGTGCATGAGTGATCGTGCGCAGGGCATCTCGGTCCAGATATGGGCGTAACTGGCGAACCAGCCGGACCTGGGCAAAGGCCCCCCTGGCTGCAGCTCCCACCTGCTCCTCCAACCTGAGCTGCGAGTCCAGGAGAACCCCCAGGTTCCATGCCCTGTCTAGAGGGGGCAACACCTCTCCCCCCATGACCAAAGATGGAATATCTTAACTGGACCGAGATGTCGGTATGCACAACCACTTTGTCTTGGCCGGGTTGAGCCGAAGCATGTTCCTGTCCATCCAGATCTGTACCACATCCAGACAATGGGATATCACGGAGAGGGCATCACTGATGTGGTTTGGGGTGGAGATGTACAACTGTGTATCATCAGCATACTGATGATACTTCACCCCAAAACCATGGATGATCTCACCCAGCGGCTTCATATAGATGTTGAACAGGAGGGGCGAGAGGACCGACCCCTGAGGGACCCCACAAGTGAGGGCCCTCAGAGTCAACCTCTGCCCCCCTGCCAACACTGATTGCGAGTGCCCTGAGTGGTAGGAGGAGAACCACTGCAGAACAGTGCCCCCCACTCCCAACCCCTCAAGACGCTGCAACAGGATACCATGGTCGATGGTATCAAAAGCCGCTGAACATGCTATGGTCATTAACTATGAAAGCACAAAAAGGAATTCTAGCAATCAACAAATTTGCTAGTTGACAGGGGCAAAACAATTTTGCCAAACTGGAAAATGGATCTCTGATGAATATTTACAAAAATTTTCAGTTCTTGAACAAACAATTTTTTTTATAATCAGTAGTATATATTTCATACTATTCTGCTAGTACCAGGTTAGAACTAAACTGCACATTTATCATAACATATTTGTGATTCCTTAATGTGGGGGACAGAGAATACTAGCAACTTTGAAGTTTTGCTTTGGAATTAGAATTAGTAATACATTTTTGACATCCAGTAGATTTTGCTGAGGGAACTAATCCTAGTCCCTGAATTTCCCTGTCAATATGTCAATTTTTCAATCTGTCTATTTCTCTTTGCTTTTAGATTTCTGGAATGTGCTACAGTAGTAGTCTTTTAAAAGTGTACCGCATACTTTGTGTGCCCTCTGGCATAGCAAAGATATTTGCTCGGACTCTTGAACCAATTTTCACATCAGCGGAGCCCTCTAATGAATTTGGAGTTGGAATGGGAGCCACTATTGATATACAGAGGCAACAGCGGATGGAGCTACTTGATCGACAGATATTGATCTCTCAGGTTGCTCAGATGAGGCGACAAAGACAAGTAAAGTCCTTTTTCTGTAGGATGTAGCATATTTGTGAAATGGATTTATCCACTTATAAAGTTAATCCTTCATAAAATTAACAGTCCTTTTACATATTATGGATATGTTCTATTTATTCACAAAATATTCTTAATGGATTCAATTATACAAAATGCCAAATTTACATGTCAAATGTTGGTTAGACTTCATACGTCTATGTGTGCTTCTTGCTTTAGGATGTCGTTCAAATTCATACAATTTGATCAATTTATAGTTGAATATATTATGTGAACTCATATAATGGTTTTTCAATAACCAGGTTAATCTATTGGGTGATGTTTTATTGTTTACAATGTTTACAATTTTGTTTATGTTGACAATTATATATGCAAGTATCTAACAGTGTGTAAAGGTATCTGTCAGGATTTTCCCTTTCCTCTTTTCTAAAAGTCTCCCAGAATTTTAACTTGCAACTTGTCCCTAGAGGACAAACATGGCTGCACTGGTCTTATCAACAAGGACAGTTCCATTGGTGGAAATGTCATTTACACAATTCCACATTTGAACAATGAAAATTTAATTGGCCTTTGTGCATATTTTATATGCCTATGTACACAAGCAACATATAGAGTATGGCTGATCCAAAAATCGACTCCCACCATTCCTTTTTGGGGTGAGAGGGGCATAGGATACGACATTAAAGATGAGTTAAATCAGAGGACATTAAAGGTGGTTTGAACTCAGAGGACAAAAGTTTGCAGATGCTTGGTGGAAAATTACAGTTAGGTCTGACTTCCTGCCTGTGGCTAACTCTAAGTGCCATTGCTCCCGCCCTTAAAAAATATCTTTGGGTGAATTTACTCTTAATCATGTTAATTCCATGTGCCATGGGAAGATTGAATGGGGGTAAGAGTGACTTCAGTGTGATCATTAGCTGAAACAAAAGGAAGCTTTAAAAAAATCTGATAAATATAGAATTGTTCATGGAACTCATATCTTCTGATTCAGAGGAACTTAATTTTGGTAGTCTGGTCTACATTAACCTCAGAAAACTTTGGCGTGGCAGTGGCTTTTGCAATCCAGCTTTAAAGTGATGAAATAGTTTGATACTTCCCCTTACAAATTCATTTCTCAGATTCCCTTCTTCTTTCATTCATGCCAGTTGCCCAAGATGCTCCTCACTACTGAATCTCTTAACTGACGTAGAAATATAGGAGGCGTATTTAAGTTAAAGGCATATTTATGGAACTCTGGTTGGATTCTGCTTCTTTTTGCATCCAGTTCAGAAGGGTCTTAAATTCTTACATTGCCAACCCTTTGCAGTTGCCTCCTCATTATCATCAACCCTATTTTTTACCCTTAAATATGTCATGTGTGCTGATATCTCAAAATCCTTTCTGGAAAGTGCTAGGATCAAAAGAGCTGAGTCTGTCTATATGTTGAAAGTGTCATAAAGATTTACTATGTTATTGTCATGTTGCTTTACCACTTTCCTTCTCAGCTATGTAAGCTTCTTTATAGAGACCAGCTTACGTTAATCATTTTGAAATAGTTGTTGTCATCTGTGGAGAGTGTATGGAATTTGCAAAGGACTTTTGTCACTTTGAGATTTTGTCATTTCTTAGAGACAATAGGCAATCTCATTTTGACAGTGTCTCTTTAGCATATGGAAAACAGAAGAGACTACAGTGTTGTTACAGAGAGAGAGAGAGAAATGCTTTCCCATCCAATAGTTGGAATCTTAAAGATAGTCCTTAATGACTTGCAATTCCGAAAATGTCTTTACCAGGATGGGTGATTAAAGGTATATAGTGTGGTTAACATAATTGAAACAGGATCCAGCATTGGGGACTCTGCAACAAAAGAAAACAGGATGTTGCTTCTTTTCCTGTCTAGCTTCCTTGTGTACAGCTCTTGAAACAAACACAGTAGAAGTTTAGGGGCCAAGAGGGTTGTGGTATATATTTCCTTTTATTCTTCAGCTTCCTCAAACTACCATAATGATCAAAGCAAAGTTCAATGTAATAGGTCCTTATTATTTGAGACAATTTGGTTCTTAAACCATGGGAAATTTCACTGGAAGCTTCCATTGTGACAGAACGTTCAATAATAAGTAGAATGTTCAATAATAAGTATTAATCCTTGCCCTCATCAAAACTCTTTCATCTATTAATGGGTTAAGGCTGTGTGATGGAATGGACAGCTGAAGAAGTGGGGGGTGGGAGCGGGGTGGTAGTAGCATCCAGTGTCTCAGAAAGGACATTCCAGAGAGGGGCCCAAGACAAGAGACTGTGCAGTCCTGAACGGGATGGGGGATGCAAGAAAAGGTTCAAGGTAGTCACACCCTAGAATCAACCAGGGTATATTTATTAGGTTAGGTTATAACTTTAATCTGGTAAATTCTATTAGGTGTAAGAAATAACAAATTAGACTCAGTTGGATCTTACTGTGTCAGGTAAGACTGCAGGGATATTTTTCTGAGGAACAACTTAAAAGCATGTTATTGGTTCAACAAAATATTTTAGACAAGATTGTCTTTCAGGATATATAGGTGAAGCTCCAATCATAGGAAATCTCTCATATTTTAAATGCTTTCAGCTGCTTCGTGTTCTTAAGGAACCAAATAGCAGGGTTCAGTGGCATTCTGATCTCTAAAGGAGACATGGACCTCTTTCCATATAACCATAATTGAAGCATTCCTTGAGAAAAGTCACCCTTTAAAATCCACGTATGATTTGTTATGGGTAGACTGTCATTTCTACATGGAATCTAAATTGGACTTTGGCAGCTCTAACCTGTTTCCTTTGAGCACAATATGATACATAGCTGACATGTTTTCTTATGAACATGAACTGGAGGTTGGCCAATTTTACACTTTTCCTTGGTTTTATGTTTTTTCATTCAAAATAGTTTTATGCCCCAGTCTACTATTTGTTCCCAAAATTATTTCCTTTTTTCACTTTTTTTTTGTGATCTTACCTAGCATTCATAAGAACAACAGACTACTTCCAAGGAGGATGTTCACACACTCCTCTGTTTCACAGCAGGTCTTTCTAACAGAGGCATGGTTGAAGATCACCTGTGCAGTGAGATTTCCCCAAGCCCTTGCCTTTTTGATAGAAAACTTTAAACAAGAAACACAGGAACCAAGAGTGAGAAGAGAAATGGGGATTATTCCATCTAACAACAGGCTCCAAATTAACTCCCTCCAACCTTCAGAGATAACGGAGGAGAAATCCAAAAAGAATTCAAATAGAAGAGGAATCTATTTTTAAAAAGCTTCTTTAAAATGATAAATTAAAGCTATATCTAGAAATATTGGGTAAGGGTATAACTTCGATTGTATGTTTAAGTTTAATAAGTTGTCTCTGTACTAATTGTTTATCACTAGGAATCTTTTTACAAAGCCATTACCTTGTATTTTGCTATGATTTGAGCAAGGGGAAATGACCACCCTGAAGACAGGTGGTAGCAGCAATAACTACAAAGCTTCTACATCAAAGAAGTTGTGTAGACCCTCAGGCCTGGGGGAAGAGGGGTGAAATTTCCCGCCTTAGCCATGCTATACAATTGTTCAGTAGTTTCCTTTATTTTGGCCAGTTATTTCATATCCTCCATTGACTAGATAGTGAATGAATGAATGAATGAATGAATGAATGAATGAATGGGTTCAGGATATTGATTTTTGCTTGGAGAGAAGAGTAAAAATTTAAATATTTGGTAGCCTCGTTTATGACTTCTTATAGGGCTATGCACTGGTATCATGAAATATTTATTATTTTGAGATTGGTTGAGGGTTGTCAGAGCTTATTATAGTAGGTTAGCAACATGGCAGCTTTTAAAGTTTAGTTTCTAGGGTGATCTATACAAAGTAATTATACTTTCCCAACCTTTACAAGCAAGACAAATATACCCTTTACAAATGGTAACAAAATAGGCAACAATTTAAAGAATTCTAGGAAGCTTACCCTCTGGTACTTTTGCTCTGTTACATCCTGAAAAGACGGATGGCCTATGCAAAGCTAGAAGAAAGCGGAAACTTACTTACCATGAATTCCTGTTATCTGACCTTTAGATAGAAGGCAGGTAGCTAGATCTCCCAAAAATAGGAGCTTATTTTTCCATAAATGTTATCCTGTTGTTTTATAAAACGAAGGTTTAATTATTTAACTTATGGCTTCTAAATTTCCTGTAGTTAGGTCTAGTTTTATAAAACAATCCATTCAGGAAAAATATCACCCTGTAGGGGTTGAAGAGCTCTCAAGCTCTTCTTCTTCACCTGGAGTATAAAAATGAGAAATCGGATCTCATTTCAGAAAGAAATGCTATCTTGAAATCTCCTAGCTCTGTCAATACTGTATGTCTGTTTATTATGATAATCATTCACCAAAAGTAGGACAGAATTCCATGACAGACTATAAGCTGGTCATGGACTGAAATATAACTAGCTAACCATCATGACAGAAGGACAGAAATCGAAGTGAAAAATAAAGTAAAATAAGACAGTAAACAAGTGAATTGCAAAAAAGCAAAAAAATACTTTAAATGTAAAAAGAAATCTAAAAATTAGAGAGATTTAAATGATTAACTATAAATTTGATTGAATCCTGTATTCATATAAAAGAATTTTTAAAAACTAGAGTGGAAATTTAGTTTTTTGAAGTAGTTTAGAGTAATCAATAAAGGGGAATATTTGTAGCTCAGGGTTGAAATTAGGGTACTTGGTGCTCTCTGAGCTTGTTTATTTTCTTGCAGACATTTCACTATCCTAACTAGGTAACATAATCAGTGCTATAGTAAGGAGTACATTTTGCTGTGAGTTTATATTCTTTTTTTTTTAATAAAGTTTATATTCTGATGTCTTGCCTGCCTGTGTGGGTGAGTTTAGAGTAAGATCTGAAAGTAAAAACAAACATTGATAATCTTTTTAGAATATCTTAAATGATTGAGAGGATATTTAGTTAATATATTGTGGTAAAAAGAATTAATGTTTTGGAGGTCATTTCACAGGATATTTGATGAATTAAGAATAAGGTGGTATACAGCACTTTTTCCTTGTTAAACATATTTCAGCGACATTAATATGGAGATTAGATAAGGTAAGATAGAAGTATTATTCCAATAAAGTAGAGAAGGCTAAGCAGCAATAGAAGTAAATCATTCTGTCAGTTTAGCATAGAAGATTTGAACTTCCTGTTCAGTAAAAAAAAGGGTTTTTTAAAAATGTTTTTGCTGCTTAGTAACAGTGATTACATAACATAAGCTGTATCTTCTTTATCCAATTGACTGAGAAAGATATTTTGCAAGGAATATATCTAGCCTGAGATATAGAAACGGTTACAAGATCTGTTTCTCATTTTGTGGCACTAATTATCGTATACTTTACTGACAGAATTTTCATCTGGCTGATATTCTCTGATGGCTAAGACACAAGTAATTTGAACATCTGCTCTGTATAGGTTTATTTTAGAGCAGGGCTTCCAACCTTGGCTACATTAAAATACTTGTGGACTTCAACACCCAGAATCCCCCGAACTGGCTGGTTAGGGAATTCTGGGAGGTGAAGTCCACTAGTCTCAAAGTTGCCAAGATTAGACACCCCTGCTTTAGAGCATATTTGAAAACTGCATTGGCTGTCTTTCCCTTGATGATAGTACATAATTCAGCAAGATGCTATAATCAATGCCAGATCAATTTAAAATATTCAGGATTGCATGTATTCAAAATTTATGGATACACTTAAACTTCAGAAATTATTTGATCAGTGTGTGTGGGTGTGGGTGTAGGGGGGAGTTGGATATGTTCATCATGAGTTATTTGTAAAAATAATAAAGGTGGGGCAAATATACACACACACACACACACACACACACATCCCAACTTATGTTTTATGTAAGTGATTCAGATAGAGAGTTTGAATAACATAAGGTCCATATTAACAATAATGGATCTATACTAACTATATCTGCATATACCTAAAGAATGCCAGTCAGGACAAATCTGGTCATACATTACCTCCTGGTGATCAAGTAATGTGTAAACTAGAGGAATATACTGAAGTGGTGGAATCATGAAACCTACAGTATGAAGGCCTGACATAAAGCAGAACTCATAAAAGAAGGCGTATCTATTTCCAGATAATGCATATAATAGTTTCAGAAAAGAACTCCTTCAATTTATGAAGCTATGTATGAAAAAGTGCTGTCTGATCATCTTATATGTTTTTCTTAATAGCTTGCAAGCATCTAGTTTGCGGCGTCCAAAAGTTACTGCTGCTGCGGCTTCCAAAAGCTGGTTAAATATTATATTGATGAAAGTGTTAATTTTGTTCAACTATTGTTTTTATTCTTCCCTTGTTTGTTTTAACACTAGCCATCATTCCAAGTCATTTGTAATTCAACTCACTCACTTTCCCTACAAGGAGCAATGGCTCAGTGGCTTAATGATCCTGCGGTTTGAGCCCTAGCACTGTGTGACAGAGTGAGCTCCCATCACTTGGGTCAGCTTCTGCCTCTCTAGCAATTGAAAAGCATGTTCTATGCAAGTAGAAGTCTTCAGTGAGGAGATGAGTTGGTGCTCCATGCAGGCAGTCAGATTCTTGCCAACTCTGAAACGTCACGGTTGTGATGCTCATTTGTGAGGTGGCTCTGATGGGGTGGGGTGCTTAGATGACACTACAGGAAGAGCTCATCTTTCTTTCTGGTGCAAAGCTAGCTTGCTCTCCTGTGGCACACCTTGGGAAGCATGTATGTACCACAATAGAGCTAGTAAATTGGCAGCCAAACTACTATTCTGCATTAGCATTGTAGTCTCCTACTAATATAACTATCCCAATGATAATGATAATGGTAACAACAACAACAGGCATTCAACTCCCTGCCACATGACTGGATAATCAAGTGCCTAGAAATAACAGAAGTGAGTAGAAACATCATAAGCTTTGTGCAAAGATCAATAGTACAACAGAAGACACAGTTGCTGTCAATGGCAATAGAATGGGAGAGGTTACTATCAGGAGATTCTACTGTTTGTCATTGCACTGATACCTCTGTCGACAATATAGAATAACTCAGGCTGTGGTTATCAAACATCAAAAACATCTACCAGATTATCCCACCTCCTTTATCTGGACGATTTGAAGCTGAATGGAAAAACATCATCTGAAATAGAATCACTACTCAACACTTTCCGTACATACAGCCAAGATACTGCGATGGAGTTTGGACTGAACAGATGCGTCATGCTCACCATCAGATATGGAAAATTAATGAAACTGAAGGAATCAAGATGCCCTGTGGAAATAACATCAAGAGTCTGGATGAAGATGTTCATTACAAGTACCTGGGCATCTTTCAAGCAGACAACATCAGATGCATCTAAATCAACAGAAAGGTTAGAAGTGAATATATCAAGAGAGAGAAGATCTTAAAGTTCAAATTCAGTGGAGGAAATACCATCAAGACAATCAACACCTGAGCAATTCCAATCATTAGATACACAGCTGGAATCAGCTGGACTCAAGCAGAACTAAAAGTCATGGATAGGAGGACCAGAGAAATAATGACAACGAGTCATGCCCTTCATTCTCACAGTGACATTGACAGACTCTACCTATCAAGGAAAATGTTGCAAGTACATCAGAGGGTTGAAGAAGAGAAAAGGGCATTGGAAGAATATCTGAAGGACAGTGAAGAAGTTGGACTGAAGCTAGTATACCAGGAAGGTTCCCTGCTTACTGGAGAGATCATTACATGGCCAGTACATTAAAAATATAGCAGGAAAAGTAGATAATAACAAGACCTGGCGATGGCTAAGAGCAGGACAATCAAAGAAAGAGACAGAGGGAGTAATTCTGGCTGCACAAGACCAAGCCTTAAGAACAAATACATACAAAATCAGAATTCAGAAGACAGCAACAGACAGCAAGTGCCTCCTATGCAAAGAAACTGAAGAAACAGTGGACTCCCTGGTGAGCTGCTTCAAGAAGATCTCCCTGACTGACTATAAGCAATAGCATGACAAAGTGGCAACAATGGTGCATTGGAAGATCTGCAAGAAATATCATTTGCCTGCAAGCAAGAACTGGTGGGGCCATAAAATAGAGAAAGTCGTAGAAAATGAAGAAGCTAAATTGCTCTGGGACTTTAGAATTCAAACAGACAGGCACCTGCCACATGACACCCCAGACTTACCAATTGTTGATAAGAAAAACAAAAAAAGTCTGGATAGTGGACATGGCGGTATACTGGAGACAGCAGAATAGATGAGAAAAAACTGGAGAAGATAAAGATAAAATACAAAGATCTGTGAATAGAATTAGAACGATTGAGGCAAAAGCAAGCAAAGGTTGTACCAATAATAATAGGGGCATTGGGTGCAATCCCAAAATAACTGGAGCACCACTTGAATGCCAAAGGCATTGACAAATTCACCTTCAGTCAATTGCAAAAGGCAGCTTTATGCAGAACAGCTTACATCCTGTGACAATATCTGTAACACCATCAAACATCCAGATCTGCCTATCCAGGTTGTTAGAAATGGCTTGCTAAATAGACAAAAATGCCAAATCCAGTCTGGAGGCTGATTGTGCAATGAATAATAATAACAACAGCAGCAATAAGAACAACAACAACAAACAACAATAACAACAACTCCCTTTCCCTATTGCCTAACCCTTTTATGCTTAATTGGATTTGATTGTGATTTTTGTTTATAGCTATTTTATTTACAGTGATTTATTGTTAAAATTTGTGAACTTTCTTCTTAAATGATAGTCATTGAATGTGCAAAATGAGTCAAATTACTTAACTGTTTGGCTATTTCAGTTTTGATTTAAATTTTCTTGATGCATTTGTGCCACATATTAGTCACATTAATAAGCATGAATCTAGCAAGATCCACAACCACAAAATTGCTTTTAGCCTTTTTTTTTTGATGTTACAAATACCATTCAGGCAGTGACAATATATTTTTTAACATCATCTTATATTTATTCTTAAAACGAATATGCTTTCTGCTTTGTGCTTGTTTAGTTTGTTCCAAAGACATCATGTACATTTAAACCATGGGTATCAACCTTTTGGTTTGTCTGGGCTGCATTGAGTGAAGAGGATTATCATGGACCACATATAAAATACATAATAAAGTTAATGTATATAAATAGGAAAGTTCCTTTATTTTTTTATGATCTTGTGATCTGCGTTACTAGCTGTCCAAGGCTGCATAGAGCGCATTGGTTGTGAGTGGAACGCATCTGATTTAAACCTGTTGAAATATCACTAGCATGTTTTCTATCCATGACGGTCTGAAGAAACCTTTCTCAATTTGGATTCATACTGATGTTTCGGTTACTATGATTGGAATACCCAGACAGCATGACCATTCTCAGAGAGTGTAAGATTTGTAATGGTAAACATATCCAAAGAGTCAGAATGATGAAGCCTGATCTGAACTAACAGGATTGTATAGTTAATAAATTCAGAAGCTTTTTAAAATTATTTTGAGTTATAGTGATGGTGAAATTTGCAAAAACATGTGTGATAGCACAACATCACACATACAGGCTCAGATGTATATACTATAACTCGGTTTGATGAATGAGGGATTGGTTTGGAAAGGGACTAAACTTTATGTACCCACTAATCTAAGACTAATGGTACTAAAGCATGGGCACGACTCGCGGTTGGGGGACACTTCAGTTTCTTTAAAATCCTGCATTTAGCCAGGAGACAGTTCTGGTGGTGGATAGTTGAAGACTATCTGAAAAACTGCTCAATTTGTGCCACAATGAAACACAGAACTGGGAGACCCCCTGGCCTCCTCCAACAAGTAGCTGAACCAACACAGCCGTGGGAAGAAATCGCGATGGACTTTATCATAGAATTACCTGAGAGTGGAGGGAATACAATCATTTGGAATGTTATTGACTTATTCTCTAAGCAAGCCCACTTTACAGCCTGTAAAGGACTACCATCTGCAAAAAAGCTTGCAAAACTGTTCGTGAAACATATCTATAGGCTACACGGAGTACCTCGTAGAATAATCTCAGACAGAGGTGTACAGTTTACCGCTAAGTTCTGGAGGGGTTTTTTAAGGTCTATTGGGTCATCCCAAGGATTATCCTCAGCGTTCCATCCTGCATGCAACGGAGCAGCAGAGAGGACAAATGCCATAGTGGAACAATACATTAGATGCTGTGTAAATTTTCAACAAGAAAACTGGGCGGAGTTATTTCCATTTGCAGAGGTTGCTTATAATAATGCAGTACATAGCAGCACAGGCTTGACTCCATTCCAAATCAACACTGGCATGGAATTTGTCCCTATGCCAGAATTACCTAGACAATCCCCCACATCCATATCTGTAACAGAATGGATGGACTCATTAAAAAAGAATTGGGAGGATACAAAAAAAGCTTTGACTGAAGCTGCTAAGGAATACAAAAAGCAGGCAGACAAACATAGATCCCTCCAACCACCCTTTAAAGTAGGGGCAAAGTATTTTTGTCAACAAAATATCTCAGATTGAAACTTCCTAGTAAGAAGTTGGGCCCTAAGTTCTTAGGTCCATTCCCAATATCAAAAGTAATCAATCCAGTCACAGTCCAATTAAGTCTTCCCCAGTTATTGGGAAAAATACATCCAGTGTTCCATAGCAGTTTATTGAAACCAGCTGTAGCATCAATTATAAGACCAATACCAACAGCTCCCCCTAAACCTTTGGTCGTACAAGGTGAGACACATTATGAAATCAAGAAAATCCTCGATTCTAGATTACACCGAGGGAGATTACAATACTTGGTGTTGTGGAAAGTTTACCCTGTATCAGATGCTACTTGGATTAAAAGTTGGGATGTACATGCAGATAGATTAGTTAACCAATTCCATGAGGAATTCCCTAACAAACCAAAGGGTCCTCTTGGGTGGGGGGAGAGGGGGTTAAGGGCATCGCATTAACCCCTGGTTGTGCTTTGTTTATTATTTAGGAGGTGAACTTCTCAAGGGTGGACACCTGTCAGCTTTGGAAACCTTATTCAACGCTGCCACATAGCTTGAGAAAGTGGGAGAGGGGTGATTTCAATTTAGCTCTAAGTAGACAAAATAGAATTCTTCTGTTAGTTCAAGGTCATGAAGTGTGGTGCAGGAACAAAAAGGAACTTACTTTGGGATTGGTTCATGTGATATGATGATGAGGGAAAAGGGGATGGGTTGTAGGTTGGGACATTGTGGAAAGTTCCAGGGAATGTAGTTCCAAGATTTCACAGATGTGCCAGGTGCTATTCTAATAAAGGTACTTTTGAGATGACGCTTGTCTCAGAGTTACTGATTGGAGTGGAGGTTTGCTGGAACGTTGACAGCTATCTCTTCACCTGCAAGAGAGTAGCTTCCATTTCATTGCATCACTTTCACAGAAGGGACAATAATTTAAACCTTGATTTCAATATAAATAAAGCTCACATTTGATACACAGCAGTTGCTGGAGTTCCTTCATAATTATTTTTATAATGTTAGAAGAAACCTAATTAATTTGAGTTTTGGTGTCTTTAGTTTAATTTTGCAGTTTCTTGCCTAGGCATCAAGAGATTTAATAATGATAATTTCTTTATCTACCAATTGCAGTGTTGGTTTTATATCTTGACAATGTTTTATCACCCAAAATGTGCCTTAGATAACTTCCAAGCTCTTACACAATCTCAAGTAAAATCAAACCAACCGCTTTAAAGTTGGTGATCTCTATAATTGCCACTGCTTTATAAATGAAAAAAAGAAATGCTAATCTTTATTTTGCTCTTTTATTAGTATTCAGTTATCTGCATTTATAACATTTTAATTAAGTATTCCTTTAATTGATTTTAGAAATGCTTATTTTTTAATTTGAACCTTTAAACCTTATATAATAATTGTACAAAAATGCTGGACTGAGACTATAACAATGAAAATTACAGGCTGGTGTATATTCCTTAGAAATCATTAAAGGCTACATAGCTGCTCATTATGCCTTCACATAATGCTTTTTAGTAATTTAGCAAAGATATAGACTAGTTTACCACTTATCACCAAAAGGAACAAACATAGAAACAAAATTGCAACTAAACGAGACTCTCTTAAAGGGGAACTGTTGAAAAACAAGAACTTGTATTTTTCTAGCACCTTCAAAATAATGTATCCCCTAATTGATTTTATTGGAAGTTGGGTGGCAGTACAATAAGCTGACTAACTTGTGGTATTGTGTTAAATAAATATCCCAAATTCAGTGTTTTAAACTTGAATCATGAGTGTATATGAACCATGATCATGAGCTGTAGCAACAGTGTGTTGACTTGCAGGGTAGTCCCCAGATGGAACACAATAAGGGGACAAATGGATTTTAGTTGTACTTATGAGATATAGGCTAAAATGTAGCAAAAATTGGCATTATCTTTATTGCATGTGGCACAGAAATCTAGTAAACTAGTCTATATCTTTGATAAATTACTAAAAAGCATTAAGTGAAAGCATAATGAGCAGCACAAATCATCAGTAATGATTACAACATATGGAAAAATGAGAGCTAGAATGTATGAAGTGTAAATGATAAAATACATGATTTCATGAATGAAATAAAAAATAAATAGGCCATAGGCTTATGAATTAAAAGAGAGTGGAATAATATGGGTGATGAGATTCTAAATGAAGTTCAAACTATTTCTTGAACCTGAAGAAATTAAACCAAATGAGAAGAATTACATGCGCATGGAGTAAAAATTAGTGTAAGAAATTAGAATAAGAGAGTTTGTATAAAAAGAGAATTGCAGAGAATTAAAGCAAGCAGAGAACTGTTGAGATTGAAACAATAAAAGTGCAGATTGATTTTGATTGAATAATAAACTATTCTGAAAATAGGTAAAGAAGGCTAAACAAGAAGCCCCTGACAGACTAAATGGAAATAAACAAATAGTGATGAAATGATTTGAGAGAAACCCAAAAGAAGGGAATGCTGGAAGAAGTATTTCAGAAAAGTGTATTGAACAATAGTGCTATGCCAAAAAGGCAATTGAAATAAATGATATATGTTTTGGAGTCCAAGGAAAAAAGGATGAAAAAGAAGTTTTAAATGCATTTAGATCATTGACAGCAATGAGACTGATATTACTGTAGGAATATTAAAATATAGATATGGTTTTTTCTAACATGATAAGAATATGTTGGACCCAATGATTAGAAAAATGTTATTTTTCACCTATAGAAAAGGGGATAATAATATTATATATGGTTGGGAAGGTATTTGACATTATTCTGAATGAAAGATTACAAGATCTCAAATTGAGCAAAATTTGGGAAGTGCAATGTGACTTTATGCCAGGTAGATCAGATTTTTGTTGTTCGAAAATCAAAAACTATATGGTATTAACTTACTTACAATAAGAGCCGTGGTGGAGCAGTGGTTAGAATGCAGTACTGCAGGCTATTTCTGCTGATCAGCGACTGCCAGCTGTTAGACAGTTTGAGTCTCATCAGCTCAAGGTTGACTCAGCCTTCCATCTTTCCGAGGTCAGTAAAATGAGGAGCCAGATTATTGGGGGCAATATGCTGACTCTGTAAACCGCTTAGAGAGGGCTGTAAAGCACTGTGAAGTGGTATATAAGTCTAACTGCTAGTGCTACAAAGCTTATATACCTGTGATGGCGAACCTATGGCATGCGTGCCACAGGTGGCACGCAGAACCATTTGTGTGGGCACGCGAGCCCAGCCAAACTTACCTGCACTGTGCATACGTGCACCTCCCAGCTGATTTTTGGCCTGTTTGAGGCCATTTTTCCTTCCCGGAGGCTCGAGGGAAGCCTCTGCAGCCTTGGGAGGCTGAAAAACGGGCCTTCCGGAAATACTAGAAGTGCCAAAATGGGCCCGTTTTCAGCCTCCTGAGGCTGCAGTGGCTTCCCTCGAGCCTTCAGGAGGGCAAAAACGGCCTCCCTCGGGCTCCAGAGGCCCTCTGGAAGTTGAAAACGGGTATTTCTAGTATTTCTGGAAGGCCCATTTTTCGGTCTCCCGAGGCTGCAGAGGCTTCTTTCGAGCCTCTGGGAGGGCAAAAATGGCCTCAAAAGGGCCGAAAATCAGCTGGGGAGGCACTTGTATGCGCAGTGCAGGTAAGGGGTGGGGCAGGGGTATTGCATGCATGGGGGGGCAATTGCATTGTGGGTGCCGGCACGTGCGCGCTTTCGGCACACCACAACAAAAAGGTTTGCCATCACTGTTATATACCATTTTAATCACAAACTATTCTGAATGGCTGAATAGTTTTTAATTCAGAGAAAGCATATGATTCTGCGAGTAGGATTTAATTATGAACTGTTCTGAGGAAACATCGAAGTTGCCTGCTGGATGAGAAGAATGGAAGTAAAATATTCATGAGAATAAATGAAAAGTTTAGCTGAGCTGTGGTGGCGCAGTGGTTAGAGTGCAGTACTGCAGACTACTTCTGCTGACTGCCGATTGCCAGCAGTTTGGCAGTTCAAATCCCACCGGGCTGAAGGTTGATTCAGCCTTCCATCCTTCCGAGATTGGTAAAATGAGGACCCAGATTGTTGGGGGCAATAGGCTGACTCTGTAAAACCATTTAGTGAGGGCTGTAAAGTATTGTGAAGCGGTATATAAGTCTAAGTGCTATTGCTAATGCTGTACTGCTAATCAGGAAGTAAACATTCCTTAAACATTTTTCCATAATGCTTATCTTAAAATAAGAAATGGAGGGGATAGCGAGGGTGAAAGTACATGTACTTTTTGTATGTGCCCTGTTGACTAATTTACAGTGAACATTACATGGTACAAAGCAGCAAGTAGCATGGATTTGAAAATTAATGTATAAAAGACCAAGCTACTTGTATTTGATAGGAAAAATGAAGTGGATGTTGGAGTTGACAGTCGTGTATGTAAGAAGATGTACAGAAATAAGTTGTGTTACGTTGCAATGGATTACTTAAATGTGGGTAATAAAAAAGAGAAGTGGTGGAAGCAAGGACATTGTTAAAATTAGAAAGCTATGGAGGGAAAAATGAAGTGCATATTGCCCAAGACTTTACATTAACAGAACTTTATACAATCAAATATATTTTTCTATTTCCTTGAAATGGAGCACATGAAGTGTACAGGTAATCCTCAAATTAACAACAGTTACAACAGCACTGGAAAAAGTGAGTTATATGACCATTTTTCACATGACCATTGAAGCATCTCCATCGTCATGTGATCAAAATTCAGACGCTTGGCAACTGATTCAGATTTATGGTAGTTGCAGTGTCCTGGGGGGTCATATGATCCCCTTTTGCAACCTTCTGACAAGCTAAGTCAATGGAGAAGCCAGACTCACTTAACTGTTACTAAATTAACAAGTGCAGTGATTCATTTAACAACTGTGACAAGAAAGGTCATAAAATGGGCAAAACTCACTTAACAAATGTCTCATTTAGCAACAGAAATTTTGGGCTCAATTGAGGTCATAAATCGGGGACTATGGAATGGAATGGAATGGAATAGAATAGAACAGAACAGAACAGAACAGAACAGAACAGAATAGAATTCTTTTATTGGCCAAGTGTGATTGGACACACAAGGAATATGTCTTGGTGCAAATGCTCTCGGTATACATAAAAGAAAAGATACATTTGTCAAGAGTCGAGAATCATAGGGTACAATAAGCAATCAAATCATACTAGGAAACAGTCAATATAGATCGTAAGGATACAAGCGACAAAGTTACAGTCATACAGTCACAAGTGGGAGGGGATGAGTGATAATGAGTGATGAGAAGATTGATAGTAATAGTAGTGCAGACTTTGTAAATAGTTGGACAGTGTTGAGGGAATTATTTGTTTAGCAAAGTGATGGCCTTCGGGAAAAAACTGTTCTTGTGCCTAGTGGTTCTGGTGTGCAGTGCTCTATAGCGTCGTTTTGAGGGAAGGAGTTGAAACAGTTTATGTCCGGGATGTGAGGGGTCTGTAAATATTTTCACAGTCCTTTTGACTCGTGCAGTATACAGGTCCTCGATTGAAGGCAGGTTGGTAGTAATTTTTTCTTTTTTGCAATCCTAATTGCTCTCTGAAGTCTGTGCCTGTCTTCTTGGGTTGCAGAACCAGATAACAGATAATCAGGGTTATAAGTCATCTTGTCCAACCCCCTGGCCAAGTGGGAGACCCTATACCATTTCTGACAAATAGCAGTCCAATCTCTTCTTGAAGGTCTCATTTAGCAACAGAAATTTTGGGGTCAATTGAGGTCATAAGTCAAGGACAATAGAATAGAATAGAATAGAATAGAATAGAATAGAATAGAATAGGAAAATGGAATGGAATGGAATGGAATAGAATAGAATAGAATTCTTTATTGGCCAAGTGAGATTGGACACATAAGGAATTTGTCTTGGTGCAAATGCTCTCAGTGTACATAAAAGAAAAGATACATTCGTCAAGAGTCAAGAATCATAAGGTTCAACACTTAATGGTCATCATAGGGTACAATAAGCAATCAAATCATACTAGGAAACAGTCAATATAAATTGTAAGGATACAAGCGACAAAGTTACAGTCATACAGTCACAAGTGGGAGGGGATGGGTAATAAGGAGTGAAGAGAATCTTATCTGTTCCCAAATGCTGAAAGTACTGCCATAGAAGCTTGAAAACCAAAGATAAAGCATACACACAATACCAAGACTGCAACTTTCTGAAAAACAGAGTTTAATGGTCAGATGTAAGGAAGATGTATGCATTCTATAGGCCAGTCCTTCAGAGCCGAAGGAACCAAATCAAATCTACAGTGAAAGAAGGAATCAACTATGAATTTAGAGTAGGGAACTTCCACTGGCTTCTAGAAAGCTTGGTTCTATGGTTGAGTTTTTGTAGAATTACATTAATCACTCATTTCTACCCAGTTCCTATAATTTGCTGTTAGTTTTTAATTTGAAAGTTAATTCAAATACTCAGCTGTATTTTTTGTATTTAACAGTAATGTGAGAATATTTCATTGTAGGGTGGAATAGTTAATTGGAATCGTTTCTTTCCTCCTTTACGTCACCGACCTAATGCAAATTATTTGGATAATCACCCAACTGTGCAGGAAGGACGACCTCCAGCTGAAGTTTCTGAAGAACAGGTAACATCTGCTTTTTATGAGAAGAAAACCACAGTATTCCAGACTCATGATTCTGCTAAGCTTAAGCACATTCAACTGTTTTCCATGCTTACTGCACAATAGTATAATATGAGTCATCAACATATTGCTTAATCACATGACAACTCTTCACTAAATATAGGGAAGCAATCATGCACATTATACAACATGAACTATTCCAACGTACACCTAGCACGCACAATAAGAATACATTTGAACTGCCAGATCAACTGTCATCAACTTGTGCATTATATTTTCAGGTGCTGGAATAGTGTCTTCTTTAAATGTTCCATCTACTTTGTACATTCAAAAATAGGAATGTTCAGTTAGAGCAGGGGTCCCCAAACTTTAAAAAAGCTTTTTTGGGAAGGAAAAAGAGGTCTCTAAACTTGGCAACTTTAAGACTTGTGGACTTGTAGAATTCTGGGATTTGAAGTCCACAAGTCTTAAAGTTGCCAAGTTTAGAGACCTCTGAGTTAGAGCATTTTTTTCCCCAAAAAAAGAGCTTTTTTTACCTGCTTTCGAGACCTTGTGTTGAAAGGAAAATTAATTGTGCACTTAATACACAGAGAATTGTGAAAGCATCACATAGATGCTTTATTTACACATACTTACCCTATTACAGGTAGTCCTTATTTATTTATTTATTTATTATTTGAACTTATATGCCGCCCCATCTCCGAAGACTCGGGGCGGCTTACAACTAAAACAAGAACAATAAATACTTAAAAAACAATTAAATTAAATTATAAGTTCAAACATTATAAAAACCTTAAAACCATCCCTCCCCCAATGGGGTCACAGCCCGGGTTGGTCAAACAACCAGGTCTTTAACTCACGGCGAAAGGTGCGGAGATCAGGGGCCAGGCGGAGCCCCAGAGGCAGTTGGTTCCAGAGGTCAGGGGCCGCGACAGAAAAGGCTCGTCGTCGGGGAACCGCCAGCCGGCATTGGCCCGCTGACGGGACCCCGAGGAGTCCTTGCCTATGAGCTCGCACAGGGCGACCGGTATTTGATATTGGAAGAAGACGCTCCCTTAAGTATTGAGGACTCATGTCGTGAAGGACTTTGTATGTTAACACCAAAACCTTGAATCTCACCCGGAGCGCAACCGGTAACCAATGCAGGCCGCGCAGGAGGGGGGTCGTATGGGAGAACCGGGTAACTCCCATCACCACCCGCGCTGCCGCATTCTGCACCAGCTGCAATCTCCAGATGGTATGCAAGGGCAGTCCCAAATAGAGAGCGTTGCAGTAGTCGAGCCTAGAGGTAACAAGGGCATGAGTGACCGTGCGCAGGGCGTCCCGGTCCAGAAAAGGGCGAAGTTGTCGAACAAGGCGGAGCTGGGCAAAGGCCCCCCTGGCAACGGCCCCTACCTGATCCTCCAACCGAGCCGTACATCCAGGAGGACCCCAGATTCCGCCCTATCCACAGGGGTAACACCTCCCCTATGGCCAAAGATGGATAATCTAGACTGGGCGGGACGCCGATATGCACAGCCACTCAGTCTTGGCCGGGTTGAGTCGAAGCATGTTCCCGCTCATCCAGTTCCGTACCGCATCCAAACACCGAGTCATCAGGGAGAGGGCATCACTGATCTGGTCTGGGGTGGAAATGTACATCTGAGTATCATCAGCGTACTGATGGAATTTCACCCCCAAACCACGGATGATCTCACCCAGCGGCTTCATGTAGATGTTAAACAAAAGGGGGGAAAGGACCGATCCCTGAGGGACCTTGATTTACAACAGTTCGCTTAGTGACCATTTGAACTTACAATGGCACTAAAAATGGCATATGACCATTTTTCACACTTACGACCATTGCAACATCCCCAGGGTCACATGATTTACATTCGGATGCTTGACTCACATTTCTGATGGTTGCAGTGCCCCAGTGTCATGTCCCTTTTGCAACCTTATAACAAGCAAAGTCGATGTGGAAACCAGATTCACTTAACAACCATGTTACTAATTTAACAATTGCAGTGGTTCACTTAACAAATAATGGCAAGGAAAGTCGTAAAATGGAACAAAACTCACAACAAATTTTTCACTTGGCAACATAGATTTTGAGCTCAGTTGTGGTGGTAAGCTGAGATCGATCTATCTATCTATCTATCTATCTATCTATCTATCTATCTATCTATCTATCTATCCAGTTGTTAAAAAAGGATAGCAACATCGAAGTATGTGAGGTATCTAAGGGCTTTATTTAAGCTTGGTTGCTTATTTTTTTATTATTATGATTATACACAGTCTACCAAAGCATATGGGTACGTTTTTCTTTAAATGCACTATACTCTAGCAGACCCAATGCAGAGAGGAAAGTGGGGGAAGGAAAGAGAAAAAAAATAAGCAAACTACATTTCCATTCTTTCATAAAATTATACAATGAAGTTTTTCATTTGAAACTGGGGAGAGGGTCAGCTATTCCTTGGCGTTAGCTGGACACTGGAGGGGGCCTTATTGTTTTGATTCTCAGGGTTTATTCAGCTGGAAGCCTCTGGTAGAGCTGAACACAAAGCCCTGGGAAATGAACTTTCTAAAAACAAAAAAGCAGTCTGGCAGTTAGTCCCAGGTGAACTGATTCAGGGGCTTCCCTGTCTCACTTATCTCTCTGATTCATTATTGAAATTGGAGAAAATGAAACTTGAAGACAGTAAGAAATACCAATCATTTTCTGTTCTGTAAAACTTCTTTAAGACAAGACTCATATTGTCTTCCTGGAAATTTTGAATCATTTAGAAATACATTTTCTGTTTGAGAAATTATCCATTCTTTTATCATGAAATGACAAAACAGAGAGGGAAAAAATTGTTCTACAATAACAAAATAATAAAGCGTTTAATGGGAATTGGAACTCTATATGTTAAAAAAAGAGTTTTAGAAGATGTTATAGGTCTAATAAAAGCTCTTAACAAAAATTTGAAATAAACTTATTAAATATTAAAAAATCATATAGAAGGTGATTATAGATTTAAATAATCACAGATGTGGCTGTTCTGGGATTTTCCAGTTAAAGAATTTCCAAACAACCTTCAGAGAACACAGCACTACCTTATTTTTAAAAATAAAACAAGTTGAGGAACATCAGGAAACCAGCTGCAAGTTTTTCATATTGGCATTCTGGGAAACAAAGCTTGGGGTGACGGTAGCTGCTCACAAACTTAATATTTAAATGTGTTTTCCTCAAATCCCCACCATGGATTTGCTTGGTAAGGGGAAGCTGAGCCACGCCAAGAATTCAGAAATAATTTCAATATTCATGTTGTGATTGGTAGGTTGTTAAGATTTGGGGCAATATGCCCAATAGCACTGCACTATCTGGGGGGAAAATGTAAAAGGAGATCTGTTTTGCTTCATTCCATCTCATAAACTTGGGGAAAGGAATGGTAGGAAGAGCAGGAAATACAGGATGGCTCCAATATTTGCTCTTTCCTTCCTTATTGATTTGGTTTGGTTTTCTATTTTTCTTTCAAGTGGTCAGAATGAAGTAAGATAGACTGAGCTGAAAGGGAATGAGTACAGTAGCCCAGTCTCAATGAGACCAAGGTTAAAATAGACTCGATCGGGATCTTCTCACTCCTAAGGAAATAAGCTTAATGCTACACCACACTGACTCTTTGAGGTTCTTTTGTTTTTACAATGCAGAATAAGCTGACTGGGTGGGGGCTGTTCATAGCGCCTCTGCCCAGCCAACCCAGCTGTTACTGGGTTGAATAGCATGGATGGCTTCCCCATGCAATTTTTTCTGATTTGGTGGGTCCCTCTGCCTTTCCTCCCCCCCTTTTCATTTTTCATTTCCTCTCCTTCTGCATACGTTGGCAATTAAAGAGAAACATTCAGTAATCTTTGCTTTCTGATTCCTTTTATACATATCCAAAATAAAGTTGGCTGCTTAAGCAAACTGGAAAAAAAATTATGCAGTTACCTAAAACTGAACACATGCCCTGTTTATGACTCTGGTTTCATATGATAGTTGTCTTGTGCTAAGCTTGGAAATTTTAAAGGGATTTCCCCAAGTTTCAGGATTTTTTAATAGCTGCGTTCTCAAAGCAAATTCAGTTGTTGTATTGTTTTACCGTTATACCCAGGTAAATGTTTATTAATATCTCCATATGGAAGCCTGATTGTCACTCCTTGCCATATCTTGGTACATTCTTGAAAATTGTGACTTGAATTTTCACTTTACACTGACAGGCAGTCTTAACATCATTGCAGTGTTCCTTTTTCCTGTACTGGTGACATAGAGAAGCCTGGGAAAACTGTGTCTCCCCTTACAAACCAACCTCTAGAAAAAGGGCCATTATATGAGTTGCATGTGGGTCCTTCCCATAAAACATGCATCTTTTTTATTGCTCTAAGCAAGGAAGAATATTACTGCTCCTATGATAGGTAGATAACACAACTATTAATTCTAGTTTCTTAACATGAGAAGCAGTGCTAATATAGGAGATGGTACTGTCAGCAGAGCAGTTCATCAACCTAAAATGGAGGTAGTCTCATAAATCCCTATGCTGCTTGATAAACTAAACAGTTGAATTAATTTTAATATTAATTCAACTGTTTAGTTTATCAAGATAAATTACAAGAAAAAACAATAAAAAATTACAAGAAAAAACAATCAATCCCACCAGCTATGTTATAGCTATATCTCACCTGTCCACAACCAGTTCTTCAAAGTATGCTGCTGTGTTGGCTGTTTGGTATGAATTTTAATATTTTCTCTTATTTCTCCATAGGTTGCAAGGCTCATGGAAATGGGATTTTCTCGAGTAGATGCTTTGGAAGCATTGAGAGCTTCTAATAATGACCTTAATGTAGCCACCAACTTTCTGCTGCAGCACTGATGAATTGAATACCTGCAGGGAAGAACTTAAATTGACATGTGTCAAGTGCTTTCCAGAGGGCTGTAAACAACTGCAGGGTAGACACTTGAATGTTTAAATCAAGAAAAAGAAGCTGCCTCTTCACATGCAATATATTACTGCAGAAAAGATGGCTGGCACTGGAAATATCTTTCCCTTTGAATGGAGCATACTAGCCAGGTTGCACTGGAAAAGAGTTTGCAATCATAAACATATGTTATATATCAATATTTATTTTGCAAAATCGGGTCTATGTCTTGCCCCCACCCCCAAAATCAGCATTACATGATTGATCATTTCTGATAACAAAGAAAAAAAAGCAAGTTTTTTTCTTAAAACAACTCTGTTTACTCCCCCTCCCCCCCTGGAAAAATCTTTTGTTTATATATAACCAACAAAGCAGCATTTTAGTTTCTTAATTTTTAAAAAATACTACATTTCATTCATCTGCTTTATCAAAGCTTTAAGAAATGTGCAAAACTTCTTGGCCATGCAATTTCAATAAAGGGAGAAAGGACTGAAATCTTGTATTCAGAAGATTCTATTCATTTTTTTAAGGGTTGGGGAGAGCATGTAAAACATGGCTTCTGGAATATTTTTCAACCCCTTTACAAGCAGTGTTTATGTATGGCCTGTGGAGCATGAGGTAGGCTGCATCTGCTCTGCCTTAGCTCGTGTGACCAGGAGGGAAACGTGAATAAAAGAGATAGAAACTTTCTAGGCTGGTGTCCAACTCCTTCTCTTACGAGGATGCATTGGGACAATCTACCTAGCCGTCTCCAACCAATGTTTGAACTCAATCTAACTTTGGTCAGCCTCCCTGCCTTGAACAAGAAGTTTTCTAAGATCACTTCCAGCACTATAATTCCCTATAGCAAAATTGGTTATGCTCCATTCAGTTTTGGAGAACTTTCTTACTGACAAGTCAATAGTAGATAGGTAGACTCCTGAGCTCCTTTATATACATGTAGTCCTCGACTTACACTTAGTTCATTTAGTGACCATCCAAAGCAGTGGTGGGATTCAAATATTTTTACCACTGGTTCGGTGGACGTGGCTTGGTGGGCGTGTTTTGCATGCGTGCACACACTTTGCGTGTGCGCCTGTGCCAAATGCGTACTTTGTTCAGGCGTAGAGGCGTTTGCGCAGGAGCAGAGGCGTTCTAACTCACCTATTGCAAGCCTGCATGATCCCAGTCGCTTCAGCAGCTGCTGCACTCTTCTCTGCCGCGCAAAGCAGCTGTGCTTCAAATTCAGAGGATAAAGGTGAGTATGGGAGCCCAGGCGGGCGGGTGGGCCCAACAGCAGAGCAGCAGAAAGAACCGGTTCGGTCTCCGCTGCTCATCGTTGCTACCAGCTCAGCAGAACTGGGCCGAACCGGTAGAATACCACCACTGGTCCAAAGTTACAACAGCACTGAAAAAAATGACTTATGACCGTTTTTCACACTTTCGACCTTTGCAGCATCCTGTGATCATGTGATCACAATTCTGATGCTTGGCAACTGACTCAGATTTACGACTGTTGCTGTGTCCCAGGGTCATGTGATCACTTTTTGCAACCTTCTGACAAGCAATGGGGAAGCCAGATTCACTTAACAACCAGGTTACTAGCTTATCAACTGCAGTCCTTCACTTAACAACTGTGGCAAGAACGGTCATAAAATGGGGCAAAACTCACTTCATGTTTCACTTGACAACAGAAATTGTGATCGTAAGTCAAGGACTACCTGCAGTTTCTTGCCAACATAGGACAGAATAAAAAAGGAATGGAGAATGCAAATGGAGAAATATAAAAGGAAAGGCAGGAAAAGTACACTTTTAAAAGGAAGGAAAAGAAAAGATAGAAAGATCTGAACCCCATTCGTATAAAGAAAGGCTAAAGATTTCAGGAATGTTTTGCTGGAGGGAGATGTGACAGTACTACAAATCTATGAAATGATGTCACTGTGTTCTACACTAGTTGCAGTTTCTGAGTAGTCCTTAGGGGGAATTGTATATAAAATACATTTCAGAAGACCAACTGGATGGGATCGAGGGCATGGGTTGTTGTAACTTGGTCCTCCTGCATTGCAACGTTACACTTGGTGCATCAGCTAGCAGAGAGCCTTCCCACTACGACTTCTGCCTATTCCAGGGGTCAGCAACCTGTGGCTCTGGAGTCACATGTGGCTCTTTCATCCCTCTGATGTGGCTCCCTGTTGCTGGTCGGCTCCACAATTGACAGGGCTTTTGGTTAGGACAGGTAAAGGAGAAAGGACACTGTGCTAGGAGGAGACTCTATGGTGGGGGAACTGCCATAGAGTCTGGTTGGATCCAGAATGGAACGGGGGCTTCTGGTTAGGACCTTTGTGGCTCTTTGAGTGTTTAAGGTTGCCGACCCCTGGCTTATTCAATCAGGAGCCATGAATCCAGAAGGACCCATAAATTGTGAACCTGTCTTTCATGGATAGTGGTTGCTTATCCATAGGTAACATTGGTGTCTACAGAAAACTTCCTTTCCAGATCAGTCACTGAGTGTGTTGACAACATCCCTCCAACAGTCTGGGCTGGCAATATAGTTGGGTAATGTTAGTGTAGTGATAATACTGCTGTACCCAAAGCCTTTGCATAACTTTTCCCAGTAGTTTCCTACAAACTTTAGAGAGTAGGAGAGAGGACCAACCCCTGTAGAATCTGACATTGCAGAGACCACTACGATTCCCTCCTTCCCCCAGCATAGACTAAAACCACCCAGTGAGGAAGGAGCAGTTTATATTGTAAAACAGTATTGGAAAGTCTTTTATTTCATTTATTTTCTTTTCAGGGTAGGTTTTTAATCAGTTTCCCTAAACAGAAATATCTATTTCTTGTAAATAAACTTAGCTGTATGTGTCACAGTTAAAACCAGAATATATAAAAAAATATTTCTATAGAGTGAGAACTGTAAAAACAACTAAGCCAAAGAACCCTTTCATACCTTTTTTCAGATAATAATTGTTCTTTTGTGTTTTTTTCAGATGCTTTGGTTGATAGAACCTTTCCATTGTTCAGATTTTGTCTTGATAACCTTTCAGATTCTACTATGTAGAATCAGCCTACTACATAGTATATCCTAAAGATAAGGCATGTAATTTCCGAATGATACTTTAAGTATGTTTTCTCACAGTAAAGTTTATACCATCGCTAAGAGAATGAGAACAAAAGAATGAATTTTACAAAATCCCCATCAAGAAGGTTACAGGAAAACATATCTTTTTTTTAAATGAAGGATCAGCTGTGTATAACTGAATAATCTTTGAATAATCAGCTATGAATAATCTTTAAAACATCGTGGAGCCCACCAGCTACATACTTTGAGGGCATGGCTTTCAATACTCCTGGTCTTCTGTTGACTTCCATAGCAGGAACTTTCACTCTAGGTTAGGAAAAAGGCTCATAAATCTGTTGGTGGGGGTTTTTTTTGTCCTTATCTTTGTTCATTCTGTCTATTTTTACAAACTTTAGGCGTCTCCAGATTTTGTTTGGATTTTCAATTGGTGCCTCTGCTATTTATCCTTTGGGACAATCCTCTTCTCCATCTACCCCATTTCATAGTTTGTATTTGAGACACAATTATTTGGCAGATTGTTCATGAGAAATTCTTGGCGGTTGCTGTTACTGCTATCACTGAATTTAGTTTTCTTTTCTAATTTGTATATACTTTTTCTTTTCCTTTCCTTGAATGTATAACACCCAGTTATGGTCTCACCACAAGCTGTTTTCAGCACTCACACAAATTCTCACCCAAGCCATCTGCAGACTGCTATTGGACACACAGAAGATACGTTCTACAGCAGTTACAATTTAGACCTTATTTGGAATTAGTTTGAGATTTCTGTTGATAACAGAAGCTTCCAATCTCATTGATTCTGTTAGATGTGCTGATTGGCACTAAAAAATGTCTGGGAAGTATCTAGAAACATCTAGATCAGACCAAACTTTAAAAAAAATGTTAATTGTAGTTAGAACATTATTTTTCATGATTGTTTTTTTCATTGCAGGAGGTATAGGACTAAAGAACAAACAGAAAATAGTAAAAAGAAAAATGGAAAACTGATCATTTATAAAATGGTTACTGACTGAAATATAATTTGAGTAATAGTAATTTTTACTGACTTTAGACATCATATGTGCATTTGCAAAAATAATATCCACAAGTTTCTTTCATATGTACTTAATATATAGTATATATACATCATAATACATCGTAGCTGAACAGAGATGAAATTAAGCTTGCTTGCTTGCTTGCTTGCTTGTGTTAGACAAATTTCACAGGGTTCAATCCTGACATTGTTAGTGAATTAAATCACTGTTCTGCCAATTATGGTTCTCCACACTCGCTGGAAACCACAGCTTTAGCATTGTGTATACTTGTATTACGCATTTGCTGCATACACTATTGTAAATCACATCCGTATGCATTTGCCATCATATCTTTGCCTTTTTGTCATGCTTTTGATTTAGTGAAACACTAAAGAAGATGTCACTTCAGCAGAGTTTGTATTCAGTTTATATAAACACTTGTATAAATATAAAAGCAATTTGTAGGGATTTCTGGGACTTCCAAGATAAGGAAGTCCTTCACAGATGAAGACATGAACTAAATACAATAAAAAAAATTAAGTTGGGTGAGATGGAAAAAAATCTCTATTGAGATTCCCTCCCCCCACCTTTATTTTGTACATTTCAAGATACAGTACATGTTTCCACACACAACCACCACCCTAAGAGGCGGGGTGGGCTGAGAAAAAGTGGCTGACAAAGTCCGAAGGTAGCTTTCATGCCTGAAGGAGGGCAGGAAGTCCTAGTCTCCAGATTTAAGTGCTGCGCCCAATTGGCTCTCATATATTTATTATTTATTTATTTATTTATTTAGACTTGTATGCCGCCCTTCTCCCTAAGGACTCAGGGCGGCGAACATTTAAAAACTGAACAAATTACAATAAAAAATAATTAAATAACAACAAGTCTAAAACCAGTTAATTAAAATTACATTAAAACAACTAAAATAACCCACCCCCGGGTCAGTCCAGACCGGCCTGCTGAAATAGCCAGGTCTTCAGGTCTCGGCGAAAGGAGCGGAAATCGGGCCAAATGGAGATCCACAGGGAGCTGATTCCACAGGGCGGGCGCTCCCACAGAAAAGGCCCTAGCCTTTATGAGGGTTATATGAGATGAACAAGCCCCATCCTCTTAGTTTTTCCCTCCCAAAGTACTTTTACTTCAAGATTCCTTCAAGCCAACTGCAACTTTGAGGTAACATTTTGGCTATAAAAGCAATAGCATTCCCTCAGATTGAAATGGAAAGAAGAAGAATACAGGTAGTCCTCAACTTAATTGAGCCAAAATGTGTGTTGCTAAGTGAGAAGTTTGTTAAGTGATTTTTTCCCTCAGTTTATGACACTTTTGGCCACATTTTACAAAATTTCTTGCCACATTTGTTAAGTGAATCACTGCAGTTGTTAAATTAGTAATACGGTTGTTAAATGAATCTGGTTTCCCCATTGACTGCTTGCTAGAAGGCCACAAAAAGGGATCACATGACCACAGGAAGCTGTAACCATCATAAATGTGAGTCAGTTGTCAAGCCTCCGAATGTAAATCGTGTGACCATGGGGATGGTGCAATGGTCATAAGTGTGAAAAATGGTCGTAAGTGTTGTGGTTAACCGGCAGCAGGTGCGGATGGCTAAGGAGACCGAGCACTCCGATGAGGGACCAGGACCATTAGGGAGGGGACTGCTGCCTTCAGAGATTTTGGGGGCTGGCAGCAGTGATGAGGAGGTTCCCAAGGAGTCTGTGCCAAGTGCACCTGCGCGCAGGATTGCTCGTAGGAAAGAGCAGTCACAGTAGCATGGGCGACTTGGGAGTAAGGCTGCAAGGTAATGGCCCCTCCTTCAAGAAGATAAAAGCCAGCTGTGAAACTAACTTTCTTTGTAGAAGGCAAAAATGTTTTGAAACTCCAGCCTCGTGGACATTCCAGTATCCTGAGTTTGTATTTGAAGATTCTTATTTTGCAAATTATTTCTTGTCTGTTATCTTTTGGCAAGTCTCGCACAGTTTGGCAAGGCTTGTGCTTATCACAGCTAATTATTTTGTAAAAGTATTACAAGGTTTCTGTTCTTTTTGAATTGTGTTTGATTTGTCGGAAAAGGGCGTGGGTCAGAACAATAAGTCACTTCTTTTTAGTGCCACTGTAACTTTGAACAGTTGCTAAATGAACTGTTGTAAGTTGAGGACTACCTGTATTGGCTTGTATGAGAGAAATGTTTTAAATATAGAGAAACAAAGCTCAGTAAAGATGTTATGTTAATCTTGAACGGAATTAAAAACCTCAGGCTGTGCTGGAGGTTTTTCTTTTCAAAGTTAAAGATGCCTGTATTCAGGTAGCGCAGCTGACTGTTGCATGCTTCGTAAACAAAGAAGAGCCTTGGTGGTGCAGGCTGTTAAACGCCTAGCACTTAGTTCCAGCTGCCTGCAATTAGTGCAGGCTCGAATCCCACCAGGCTCAAGGTTGACTCAGCCTTCCAACCTCTCGGGGTAGGTAAATTGAGGACCCAAGATTGTTGGGGGCAATAAGCTGACTTTGTAAAAATGCCGCTTGGGGGGGCCAAAAAGCCCTAGTGATAAGCAGGCATATACAATGGAATGAAGGCTATTGCTGAGCGCATTGGGTTGTGCTCCAAAAATTGTAAGCTGCCCTGAGTCTCCAGAGAAGGGCAGCATATAAATATGAATTTTAAAAAAAGATTATCTTCAAAAAAAGATTATAATTATATCCTTTTTTCTGTTGCTTAGCTCCATCAGGAATGTTTCTCCTACCTGAAACTGAAAAACAGATTATGATACTGGAAAATCCTACTGATAAATTGCTCTCTGTAGCATAAAGTGCTTCTGTGTGTGCACAAAAAGCTAACCTGTGCCCTCTGCAGGCCATCCTTGTCCAGTTCACATTCAGTTGGTAGTTATTTACATTGCACTTTGCTTTGTGCTCATACAACAGGACTATATACCCTGGAATCTAATTGGGAGGAAGATGAACTCCAAAACCCTTCCAACTGGATCCTCTTTGCCTGCTCCAATGCTTTCTTCTTGCATAGCCCCATTTAGGAGTGCTGCTCCCTTGTTGATCAAAGCAGGAACAACTGGTAGGAATTCAACCTTGTGTATGCCCACCAGGCCAAGCATTTTCAGAGTTGTTGAATTCAGGCCTCCTCGGAATATGCTTGTAGGTGTCTGAACAGAATGGAATTCTACATTTGGAGATTGGCAAGGTTTCCTTTGATTGTCAGGATCCAGTTAAATTGTCAGTGAGAGACGGGATTCAGGCTACATGGGGAAATTCTCAATAACATGTGAGTCATAAGCAAGAAGAAATAACAGGCTATATACAGGGATCTCCTGGAGAGCCAATGAGTCAAAGCTTATAGCTTGAATCTGGCTATGAAGTTTTGAGAGATCTCTAGGTTTGGCTACTGTACTGTGGAAAAGGAAAGGGCGTAAACTCCATCTAGAGTCTTGTTTATCTCAACTATAATTGTTCTGATTTACTGTTATTTAGTTAGGTTTATGTACCGCCCATCTCTTAGGACAGCAGTCCCCAACCTTTGTGGCTTAGTGGCCCGGCGGGGGTGGGGGATAAGAGAACCGGGTTGCGTGCACGACGGGCCTGTGCCCACAACTCAACTTGCATGAGTGTTGGGCCGGTGTGTACATGCACGTGCTTGCAACTTGACTTGCGTAAATTGAGCTGCATGCTGGCTTGCTACTCACACAAGTCAAGCTGTGCATGCACCAGCCTACCATTCACAGGGCCCAGTTCCAAACAGGCCACAGGCCAGGGTGGCCGGTGGTCAAGGGGTTGGGGACCCCTGTTCTATGAGACTAAGAGAATCCCCACTGTTGCTATTAACTGAAAGTAACACAAAGTTACATCATATAAATTATCCCCAGTATTTTTCCAAAAGCAATATGGTCAAAAGTATCTTATGAGAGTTAGTACTAGCAAACAGGAAACATAAGCAAACCTCTGTCATTATTAGTATCAATTTTATACACATAACCATTGAATTATACTCTTAAAGAAATATAAGCAATTTATGTGTGTGCAGAATTACAGCCCATGCAGTATCCCTCATTCCCTTACTCCCTCTCCTAACTGAGAGCAGTCATTTACCTGCCTGCTGGGAAGGGAAGGGAAAGAGAAGGGGATTGGAGAGGGATTCACTCATCAGACCAAAGCAGTAAATAAGCTAGTAGTAATCCCAACATATTCCAAACTCAAGGGTGTCTCAGACAATACTTCTCTCATCTTAACCAGTGTCTCTGCCTCGTAGCCAAAATCCTTCCAAACTACCTAAGAGCTTTGGTGGTGCAGGCTGTTAAATGCCTAGCACTTAATTCCAGCTGCCTGCAATTACTGCAGGCTCGAATCCCACCAGGCTCAAGGTTGACTCAGCCTTCCATCCTCTTGGGGTAGGTAAATTGAGGACCCAAGATTGTTGGGTGCAATAAGCTGACTTTGTAAAAATGCCGCTTAGTAATAAGCAGGCATATACAATGGAATGAAGGCTATTGCTGAGCGCATTGGGTTGCACTCTAAAAATTGTAAGCCGCCCTGAGTCTCCGGAGAAGGGCGGCATACAAATATGATTTTTTTTTTTAAATTAATTTACGAACAAACAGGCAGTATATGTTTGGTTTACTTCTGATTCTTCCAGGATGATATGAGAGAAGTTTAGACACAAAAGAGAACAGTGCCTGAAATCTGAGAAAAGATCTTTTGGTAACATGCAACCTTTAGCTGTAAGTTTAAAAAAAAAAAGTTTCATGAGATGATAATGGTTGTAGAAAATATTCAGAGGCATGTAGCTTTGAATAAATTAGATTCACAAAAGGAATTTGATTTGAAAACTGTAGATCAAAGATATATGGACTGTGCAGATGGAGAACCAACTGAACTGATTCCATACATTTTTCTGAACTTCAGTCCTGCATTTTTTTACAAAAGCAGAAACTTGACTGAATCAGAAAGTGACAACAAAAAAATTTTTTTAAGGAGGCCTGAGAAAGATTGGGGAATGAATTTACTACACTTAATTGGAAACATTTCTATCTGGACTTTGTTGGGAAGATACATTGATTGTGAAGATTTAATTTATTATATTTAACTGAACAATAACTGATAAGAGGCATGAAGAAACAAACATTGATATTTGATCCAGGGCGAATGACTCTTAAAACTTTTGGGATGATTTGGGATAGATAAGAAGTGGGATAAATTTTCTACAAGTTGATTATAAAAGACTTTAACAGAGGGTGTTGAAAATTTAATTTTCTCCTTATTATTATTGCTCTTCTTGTTAACTATGTTGTCATTAATATAGCGTATAGATGACAGGTCAATAATTTGCAAATAGATTTACTAGTTTAAAAAATTGGGGAGGGCTGTTTGGCAGTGGCTGAGAACCAATATTGTAGTACTGTAATGTATTAATCCATATTCAGTTAGGTGGGATAATATGTGTATATGTACTGGTTTTTTTTCTTTTTAATGCACTTTTTAAAATGTCTTGTTTGTTTTATATTTTTTCTTTGTTCTTGTTTTAGGGTTGGGTTGTTGTTTGAGTTTTGTATTTTAAACTTTTTTTTCAAATAAAATAAAAATGCCTGGATAAAATGGACTTGCTTAAGAACTGCTGTGTTCACTTAACAAATGCTGCAAAAAAGGCCATAAAATCAGATGCTGAACAAGGGTGAGCTGCTTGACTATCACAACAACTTACAATCATAATTCCAGGTCCAGTGACAGATGTAAGTTGAGGACTGCCTGTAGTGATTTACAAAATAGTGGTGACATTAACCCAATAAGCTAAGTCAACACCAAGCAATTTATATTATGGCTTGCACAATTCTATTTATTTGTTATTTGCAATTTGTGTTATTTATCTGTTAATGTCCAACAGCTTGAGCCAGTTTTTGTGAAGTTCTCCCTCAATCTGATCTGCAGAACAATTGAGTGAGAGAGAACATCCCAATGCAGAGGCAGCCACACGTTAAAAACCAAAGTTTCAATTGCACCACTACACCACCATTCTGACTTTTTAAACCACAGCTTGTGGACAGCCTGACTCAAAGTTACTTTTAGACATTGCATAACCCCCAGCAGCATTTCAGAAACTGTATATAAAAATCCTTGCACTCATGAAGCTAATTTGTCAGCTGTCCCAGAACTGCACACTGTGGTTCTGTTTATCAATAAACGGACCTTCTTTCCAATCAGTCTCCATTTTATTTCCAGCGCCTTTCTCCTAGCTTGGAACTGAACCAGATGGATTTTTCTTCCAACAGCTGGGACCAGCAGCTTCGTCACTAAGCAATGTGGTCAGAAAGTGAAAAAAATCACATGACTGCAGCAACTTACAACAGCAATTCAGGCAGTTTTGCTTGCAGTTATTAAGCAAATTGCACGTAGTTAAGTACAACATTATGTGATTGTGACTTTAGATTTTCTGCTGGCTTCCCCATAGACTGTGCTTGTTGGAAACCGGCTGTGAAGGTTTCAAACGCGGATCATATTATGACTGAGGGGATGTTGCAACACAACTTCAACGAGTAACTACAAATCTTCTTGTTCCACACTGTCATAACTTTGAACAGTTGTTGGGCAAATGGTCAATAAGCGAGAATTACCTATGTTATATATAGTCTCTCTGGAAATTAAGAGTGGCAACTTCACTCTTGACCTTTCAGAAACTATTGAAGACAGAGGGCTCTTGGGAATGTCCTTATTTATATCATAATAATTTGTGCTTTTATTGGTTCGTATGGTTTCTGACCAAAATAATGAGGTATAGATAGTCCTCGACTTACAACAGTTCCTTTAGTGACCTTTTGACATTTCAATGGCACTGAAAAAAGTGACTTATGACCATTTTTCACACTTATAACCATTGCAGCATCCCCATGGTCACGTGATTTACATTCAGATGCTTGACCAGTTATGATGCTTCCACTGTCCCAGGGTCATGTGATCATATTTTGCAGTCTTCTGACAAGCAAAGTCAATGGAGAAGCCAGATTCACTTAACAACTGTGTTCCTAATTTAACAACTGCAGTGATGCACTTAACAAAAGTGGTAAGAAAAGTCATAAAACGGGGAAAACTTACTTAACAAACGTCTCACTTAGCAACAGAAATTTTGGGCTCAATTTTGATCGTAAGTCAAGTAGTTTTAAACATCTGGGAGTTGTTTTTGGAATTTGGAATTATATAAACACAAAGAAATATATACTTCTAATGTTTGTATTTGACAGCTAGCTTGGTTAAGTGGTTAAGAAAGTGGTTAAGGCTAGAAATCGGAGACCATATGCATATGTGCATATGTTTTATAGGTATCTAAAAAAGCAGGACATTACATATTGATGATTTGTAAAAGGTAAACAAACTATATTATAGGGAGTAACTTTTTCTTTCCCTTTTAGCCTCCATGAAAACCTGGACATCCTGTTCTTTCGTCTTACTGAAGAAAGAGTTTTTGCAAACACTTAGATATTGGTCCTATTATCTAGTGGCTAACCCCAAATCAGGAAATTGAAAATATTTAAAGTATTTATAGTTTATTTACTTTTTACAAGTCATCACTGTGCAGTTTCCTGCTTTCTTTTTTTGAACTGGACAAAAATAGAAAATCTTTTGCATATGAATGTTCAGAGTTGATATGGATAATTTTATCCAATGTCTTTAAGCAGCTTCCATCTGCATTAGCAAATACTTTCCGGTTATTATGGCTCAAGTTTCAATTGCCTGTTGAGAACAGTTGGAAGATAAACTAAGTTAGAACTTATTGTTAATTCTTGTAACTGCAGCGCAGAGATGTGATATACATTTTAAAAATATGTCCTGATGGTGTTTCCTTCATCTCATCTTCCTTCAGTCTGCCATAAAATCACTTTTAGGTGATATTTCATGTTCAAGTTTTAAAGTGGAGGGCTTCCTCTTCTCCAAAAGATGAGGAAGATTTAAAAACTACAAAGTTTAAATGTATATATGTATATAAATCTTACACGGGACAAGACCCGAATACACCAAGACCTACAAATGTATATAATTGTACATAACTTCTGTATCTTTCTGAATGCAAAATGTATTGACAGAAATGTATGTCAAAGAAGACCACCACGTTCAATGTTTTTAATGTTTATATTCAATAAATTAAAAAAGTGTGGATTTCAACTTCCAGAATTCCCCTGAGCACCACGTCGGCGAGGGAACTCTGGGAGTTGAAGTCCTTTAGTTTCTTCCAATCGGTCTAGGTGGTAGACTTTGAACTTCAGAACCTCTCCGTAACTGGACCACGCCTTCCTCAGCCCCGTCCAGCCCCGCTGTAACCATGGCAGTCAAGAAGCACCCACCCCACCCCACCCGCTAAGCGGAAATGACTCTCCCTGCACTTCCTGCGAACACCGGTTGACGTGTCTGCCGAAGCCGGAAATAGCCGCCGAGAGAAGCTCGGACCGTTGGGGGGCTGCGGGGTTTTGTTTCGTTTCGGCTTCCTCTCCGTCCTTGTCTGGGTTGCCATGGCGGTCGCGCGGCTGTTGTTGTTTTCCGCGCTCCAAGCGGTTCTTCCACCCTTCGTCTCCCCTTTCTACCTGCCCGGCCTGGCTCCTGTTAACTTCTGCGAGAAGTCGGATAAGGTCTCGGAGTGCAAGGTCTGTGGCTGAGGAGGAGGGTCCCTTGCCTGGGAGAGGGGCGGGGCGGGACGGGCGAGCTTTCCTCCCCAAGTGCTCTCTGCCCCTGGGGCAGTTGCTGGTGATAACAGAGTGGCTACCTTCCTTGGCCATGATCCTCAAGCGCTTTGTAGTCCTGGGATTCCCACCCCCCCAGTCTCATAGTGTCTGCTAAGATCGGTTGGTCTCAGCCTTCTTAGCTTCTTCTTTTCCTTCTCCTCCCCCGGCCAAAGTCGACTAAAAGAGCTATTCCCTGTTGCAAAAACCAAAAATAAAAACGCCCCCTGCCCTTCATTGGCTTCTTGAATGGATATTGCTTTAACCTCAATACCAACGTGTGATTTGCCATCACTGGAAGTGCTTAAGAAAGGATTGAAATGGTATAAGGGTCTGGTGCAGCGGGTTGGACTAGAAGACCTCCAAGGTCCCTTCCAGCTCTATTCTGATTGACCGATTGATTGACTGATTTGCTTTTTTTCTGGTTTGGTTGGTTGGGCATTTGATCTTCCTGACCTTGGCCATTGACCTGGCACTTCTCTTGAGTGTCTAGTGTTCCTTAGAATTAAAATAGTTGAAGAGGAAAGTTGTTTTTTTAAATTAAGTTTATTATCCAGTCTTACTTTGTATTTTGCCAACAAGGTTTTTTTCTGAACCAATTTCATTGATGTCCTGCTGCTTGAATCACTAAATTACTGTGTGGTAGACAGTGCACATTGAAGATTCATGGAAAAAGATGATCTGATGTTTTCCTTAAAATTTTGCTGTTGATAATTAATAGACCTTAATTTTGATTAGAATTATGTGCAAACTCACCTAGCTGTAGATATTTAATAAATAGTTAGAAGAACCAAGGCTTAGCACAATCTATAAACTTAACTGTTATTTACACTAAAATAAATTTTAAGTTCCTGTCGGAGCCTTCTAGATGAATGGAAAATTTATTAGTGCGTGATTTGAGAAGAGGAAAAGCATCTTAATTATTCCAGTTTTCCTTTCTGTTCCTAGAGAAGTCTTTTACATATTTTATATATTGTCATGATGTGTGAATCCAGCCACTGATATTTATTTTTCAAAGTATGGTTTTTGGCTTAGCTCTTGGTGAATCATGTGTCTGACTTTATGGCATGTGCAATAAGTTAATTAAATTTAAATTAAGTTAAAGTAAGTTAAGTTAAATTACTATAGTATGTAAGAAATGCCATCCTCTAACTGGCATTTTCCTCACATGACTCTGTGGCAGTTGTACAGTTTTGATAGTCCTAAATAAATAAATATAAATCTGTCCATTAGTTGTCCTCTCCAAAATGCAGATACTTTTGAAATCACTTTTGTATGCAGTGGATAATCAATGTAATAATTATTACAAAAATTGATTATGGCCCCCTGTTTTTTGTGCCTTTATAAAAGATCACTTAGAACTCTGGAAATAGATGTCTGTCAGATGCCATCTGTCATTATAATCATCATATTCAGGGCCAGTATGCTGAGGAGGGGGAATAAGAAACCTATTGAATTTGTGTTTTATCTGTTTGCATAGAGCTATTTGGAAGGTTAGATAGAGAAAATTAATGAATCTTTGATCTGAGTGGAAAAACTATAATAATACATCATGTTAATTGTTTTCCATGTTGGGAAGATTATTTTATACTATCAATCCTACTAGAAATTTCAACTCTGTTAGTAATTTATTTGTTTATTTCCATTTTACAAACAACTCAAGACAGCGAAGATATCCAGTACACCTTCCTCCTCCTATTTTCCTCACAACAACCCTGTCTGTGAATTGGGTGGGGCTGTAAGATAATGGATGGCCCAAAGTCATCCAGCTGGCTAATTTGAACGTCTGTTGATAAAATATTGTTTCAGTAATGCTATACAGTATTAAAATTATATAAGAAGATGCATTTCTGTGTTGCTTAAATGATCAGCCCTACTATATTTCTTCCTATGGGCTACATGCTTTGAAAGTTGTAACCTTCTGTACCAACTTCCTGATATGTTTTAGGAGCTGTCAGCATCCACATGCATCAGATATAGGAAACATGGATTTCCTAAAGAGAGCGAGAAACTCCTATTACTAACTAGATCCATTTGCCACTAGAAAATAGACTTCAATAAAAGCTCATTAACTTTAGACTTTAGTTGTTCTAAATAAAGTACTATGTTCAAAATACTTTAATAACGTTGTCATTAGCTAAGAAAATCAGTGTGGGTTAATTTAATTATCTAATAATGTTTTCTTGCTTTTTGCAGTCTGCGATAGAACTATTTGTGAATAGACTGGATTCTGTGGAATCAGTCCTTCCTTACGAATATACTGCGTGAGTATATTATTCCTAATTTGGTTTGTAACATTGAACTAGTAGTACTTTATGAATGCTTTGCTAAGCCAAAAAAGGAATGGCTATCCCAATTCAGCCATGGTGGAAAATTACTTTTGCCTTTTGGATTAGTTGCTTGGTGTAATATTTGATTTGCTAAGTCCTATTCTAAGCATTTGTCCTGAGGACAGTATTGTATTCATTTGCTCAGTTGTAGAAGTTAATTTTATAATTTATCTATACTATTCTGAACAAACATGGGACAACATTTGTTCCATAGTATAGATGTGGTCATAATGCATATCTAATAAATAAAGGTTATTTTAGTTGTGATCTATTGTATTTTAGGATCTCATAACTAAAAATGTTCAAGTTGCTAAACTAATTAATTTTAAATATCAGTATTTATTAGATTTCCTGTACATCTTAATGCACAAATACAATTCTTTTGGAAAATATAATAATTTTCCCCCAAGCATAAATTTTAAACATTAAGGATGGAAAAATTATGAGATTTTACACAAGAATGCAGATCTGATAAGATATGACACTCATAATGTTTTGGGTTATTTTTAGTTTTAAAAAGCTTAAAACATTTTTCCTTTTGTCTTAGTATTTTTTGAGCAAAGGTTGTCATTTAGTATTATGTGAGGTGCCATGGTGCTTGATAATGTTGCATTGGTTGGTTTGTTGATTATATGTCGTCTGTTTGTTGTAACCCTAATCCTAACCCTAACTCTTAGCAACCACATAAATAGAACTTCTCCATGGCAACATCTTGTTCTTCAAGTCTTCCAATGGTGCACTCCTCACCAGTCCATCTACCAAGCTACCGACCATCTTTTTCTTTTCCACCTTTTCCAAACTTAGATCCTTTCTCAGAGAACTAGGCCTTTGCATAATGTGATTGAAATATAATAACATAAGCTTGGTGTTTCTTAAGTGAACATTTGGGTTGATTTATTCAGTGATCCATTTGCTTGTTTTTTGCCTGTCCATGGTGTTCCCAAGAGTTTTCATCAACAGCAAAGTTGAAAAGTGTCAAAACTTTATCTATCCTGTTTCTTTTAAATCCAACTTTCACTTTGATAGAGTATCAGAGGGAATGCCATTAGTGTTTTGCTAGTGGCCTTCAACATAGGGATTGGAGAATATTAGGTATAATTATACTAGATTTGAAGGCTTGACCCCTATGACATTAGTAGATAATTGCAATGCCAGTTGGAAGGGTCAAAATACTTAATAGAGAAGTTGCATTTTTATTATTTTCTAAGGCCATTTTTCCTAGGCATGTAAGGGCAATCAGACCAAAATACATTTTAAGTAGGTGATGTGGAAAATATGTTTTAAATAGTTGGTTCACCCTTGTTCAAACCTGAAAATACTTAAATTGTGTCCCAGTTTTCAAACTAAGAAGTTCTCTAACATTAGCTTGGTCTACTGTCCTGCCATTGACTGTATTTGGAAGGTAGATACAAGATATACCCTATACTTTCTAACTGTGCCCATGCAATACAGGCACTTTAAAATCCATTGTCTATGTCTTATGCATTTAAGACATAGGGCCTTGGTGGTGCAGGCTGTTAATAGCCTAGCACTTAGCTCCAGCTGCCTGTAATTATTGCAGGCTCGAATCCCACCAGGCTCAAGGTTGACTCAGCCTTCCATCCTCTCGGGGTAGGTAAAGTGAGGACCCAAGATTGTTGGGGGCAATAAGCTGACTTTGTAAAAAATGCCGATTAGTAATAAGCAGGCATATACAATGGAATGAAGGCTATTGCTGAGCGCATTGGGTTGTATCCCCAAAACTGTAAGCCGCCCTGAGTCTCCAGAGAAGGGCGGGATATAAATATGAATAAAAAAAAAAAAAAAAATTAAATTTGTATGAATGCCCATTTCATAAAAAGCAACTCTGGACAGTCAACAATCTAATAAAACTGCATATATGTAAGTACATAAAATCAGTATAAAAATATACAGTAAAAGATAAATATTATAAAAATAAATATGTAAATCCTATGCAAAGAGAATAAGAATAGCTACCTCAACAATGGAGCCATCTAAGCATGTCTCCAGTTCTTTGGGATTCCAGGCCTGATAACATAACCAGGACTTGAGGGGCTTCCGGTATCTCAAAAGGGATGAATAAATCCCATATTACCAGTATATTATAGGATTTATAGAGAGTCTGGAGTTTGCTCTATCTATCTTAGTAATATCTAAGGCTACTGATTTTTTCTCCATGTAGTTTCTTCTATCTGACTAGTTCGGACTCTATTTCTTTGAATGTTGCCAAGTTTTGTTATACTACCACCAAAATTAAGTGGGAAGTGACTGTTGTCATTCACAGACTGAAAGACCTAAACAGATGGATGCTAAGGAATTTTACTGCTATATGCATAGTAACTAGAGGATTTACGCTTCCTCCTTGACCATAGGCAATAGTTTTAAATTCAGAAGTTTGGTGACATCAATATATTTTCTCAGATTCCAATTTTTAGCTTTTGTTACTGTATAGTTTTAAATGATATGATTTTAACTTTATGATATCAGCTTTGCTATTAACATGCTAAAATATTAATATACATTCATGTATAGGATGTCACATAAGGTGATGTTCTCTGAATGTGTTATTTTCTTTTATTTCTTGTTTGCTTGGCTGCCTCTTTTTTATTTGAGTCGTTGACTAAAATGAAGAATTGATTTTCTGACTAGTTCGTGTTGGTGAGATATATTAAAACAGTTCCAAAATATGATTGAAAGTGTTAATTTCTGAAAATGTGTAAGCTATTTACAATTTAGAAAAATAACTGGACCTTTGGTAAAATGTGATGCACAGAGAGCTGTTCAAATAAAATAATTTAACCCATACTGAGAATGTTGGAATTTTATAAATCTGTATTCTTTCATAGATTCGATTTTTGCCAGGCAGAGGGAGGAAAACGACCTTCTGAAAACCTTGGCCAAGTATTGTTTGGTGAGAGGATTGAACCATCTCCCTACAAGGTATAATCCTCATTTGAACAACTGAACAAATGTAAAATTGCAAAACAGAAAGCATGAATCTCATTAAGATGAAAACTTGCGCAGAATTGTTGCATGGGAAGTACCAGTATGTAGCGTTCTTGGGCCAATTTTAGAGACATGGGAGGAACCTACGGATGCTAGACCTGCTCTGGTTATTTTTGCTTGCTGCTGCTAGGATTAACGACAGCATTCTAATTGGGTCTGATGATATGGCCTCACTTTGCATTTCTCACAGTGCAATTCCTTGATGGAGTTATGGTGTTAAAATTAAAATGGCATACAGCTGCTCACATCCTACTAGCTTGGCTTTTCTGGCAAATGGTAGGCAGACAATCTGAAAGCAGCTTTCACTGGACATTTAGTCAGACTTGCTGATGCCATTTGATTTTCTCATACTGCAGTGCTAATACTGAATGTATGACTATCAGGTGTGGCATTGTGGAGAAGTGAAAAAAATACAGTTTTGTGAAAAAGTAAGTACACCCCCAATGTGTGTACTGCACATTGTAAAGGTTTTTTAATGTATGTGGACAAATCCGTTATTTTATCTTCAGTCCAACTATATACTTATAAAGCTAAAGATGTCATAATTGCACAAAACTATTACCATTTTCTTTGTAATCATTTATTCAACACAAAACTAACAGATATACGCTTTCCTCCGTGGAAAAAGTTAAGTACATCCTTGGCTCTAATATCTGGTATTGCCTCCTTTGGCAAGAACAATTTCAAGGAGGCAGTTCTACTACTATCTATCAGTCTCCAACATTGACTGGAAGGAATTTCTTCTTCAGCTGTGTGAATGTTGGAGGGTTTCTTGCATACACAGCCCATTGCAAATCACCCCATAGCTTTTCAGTAGGATTTAATCGCAGCTTTGGTTTTGCCATTCCGGAACTCTCCATTTCTTGGGGGCGGTTTTTTAGCCATTCTTTGGTGAATTTTCTGGTAAGTTTTTAGGATCATTGTCATCTTGCAAGGTCTACTTTTGTTTAAGCTTCACTCTTCCAACCGATTGTCTCATATTGTCCTCAAGCACCTTCTGGTACAATGAAGAATTCGTAATCGATTCTGTGATGCTGAGCTGCCAGACCCTGATGCAGCAAAGCAGCCCCAAATCATAACGTTTCCAACACTAGTTGGTATCTGATGAACATTTCTTCTGGTGAAATGCTTCATTAAACCTGTCTTATAATACTGTGTCCAAATAACCCTATATTTGCCTTGTTTGTTCAGAGCACATTCCAGAAGACCTGGTTTTGCCTTGCTGATCATGAGTAAACTTTAATCTTGCCCTGATGTTTTTTCTGGATGGCGAAGATATCCTTTTGAGATACCTCTTATATAGATTTAATTTATGCAGTTCCTCTCTAAAGGTAGATTCATCCATTTTGACTCAGTCGTGGCAAGAACTGCCTATAGGTCACATGATGAAATTCTTGGTTCTTAGAGACTTGTTTCAGCATCTGCTCTGAGATTGAACTTGCCTGGCCTAGGCAAGTTGGCAGTTGAAATCTTCGCTATTTGTAGGTGAAACAATGGGCAAAAAATATAAGTGATGCATTATATTTGTTACAGCCCTTTTATCTATCGATATTGTTGAAGTGAAGATCAAATATCTATATGTTGAAATATATTGAATACTTACCAGTGGGAATATATCTCTCTTCAATATCCCCAATTCATGTTTTATGGTTGTGAGCTGCTCAAATATTGAGATAAAGTTTGCGCTGTGAGGGGGCATTGTTTTGCCATAAACTCAGTTGAATTTTCCCAGGGTGCTGCTCTATGTTCTGATTTTTCTTATTATTTTGGGTTTTTGTTTCAGCTCCCCTGAAGCAGGTACCTGAGTTGGTTACTTGTGAAGGTGACTGGCTATCATTTTGGTCTTCCCCAAGAAATGAAGAAAGGTCTAATGGTTGTTGTTTTGCCAGCTGTTTGGTGGTCCCATTCTAGTGCTTCAAATTTGTTAGAGGTGGATGGTGGTTGGGATTTGTTTGACTTACAGTTCTCGTTCTTGCGAAGTGCTTCTCAATTCTTGGCTGTTTGACAGACTTCAAAGGAGGGAGATGTCCTGGGCTAACACCATGGCATTTTTTCTTTTCCCCATAACTATCAATTCTAGGCAAAATCTGTTATCTTTGTATTTGTAGTTAAGTAGAAAAATAAGTCCAGTAAAAGAACTACAAAATTAATTATATAAAACTGAGCAGAGCTCTTGTAAATGTGTGTTGCAGTTCAGGTTCCTTCCCCAGTGGGGTTATATCTTTTTCACATCTTTTTAGACTGTAGCTATGCTGCTGAATCCATTTGCATCAGTCATCACTTGTCTTATCAGCATACTGAATTGCTGTATGCCTTTGGTTAGCCCTGGTGCTGTTTATTGCCTGACTCAGTCTATTTTTGTTTTTTTAGGCATATACAGTAATTTTTTGAGCAGACTCTGCTTTCTGTGATTAGCCAGAAGGTGACATGCAGCACAAGCAGATCCAAGGAGAGGTGGTTTTAGTCAATAAAATGGAAAAGTTTTAAAAGAGCTGAGTTTAAAAAAAAACTTATTTCCATCTTAACAAAGTTATTTGGCTGCATAATAATTGTAGATTGGAGTTATATGCTAATTTATTAATTTAGAAATGCTTGGACGTTATCAGTAGTTTGTTTTCTTGGGCTAACAGCTACCTCAAATTTTATATTGATTGTGGTTAAGTTAGATTGTTTTTTTTCACTGTGCAACTTGAGGCCACAACTGCCATATGAATGACCACCAAGGTTTGAGGGCTCTCTGAAAGAAGCCCTAGGATCTACTCTTACATTTGCAGAAACTCACGTAGCGTGATCATCTAGACCTTTACTTTGCAGACTCTATATCATTGAGTACATTTTCCCCCTAACCCGATACTTTCTAGATATGGTGAATTACAATTCCTAATATCTCAAGTAGCCCTCCTGATGGAATCATAATGCAATGCACCTGGAAGGTTGTGCTAGAATTGCTTTGTACAGCAATCTGATATTTACCTTCTGTTTTTAACATTGATTTTATTATCTGACTTCTGCTTTGGTCTTGATGGGACAACAGCTTTCATTAAATGTCAACTAATATTTGGTGCTTATTGGGTCCTTCCAAAATAGAGATGCCTATGTATGACAATACTCCTCAGGTTTCATTATTGTCATGTGTTTGCAATTCTATCCCTCTGTTTTTGGAGGAATCTATCCTGTAGGAAAGTGTGATTTAGCTGTTAAATTGTAAGCTGAATCCTTCCAAATTGAAAATCTGATTTCTTTCTCTGTATAGATTCAAGAAAGGTTCACATTCTTGTTTAAGAGAAACAAGTGGACATACAATAATTGGACTACAGCCTTATTTGGCTTAAACTAACAATTGCTTTAGAAATATGAATTTATACAGAAGAGATAATGCCATTTTAAGGAATGATATCTTGATTACATATATTGATTCAACAATAGTATGAATATGCAGCTACCAACTAGTCTATTTGTATAAAGTTTCTGTCTTAACTTTGCTATAGATTTTAAGATAGTTCCTCATAACCTGAATATTTTTCATTTTTCATAGTTTACCTTTAACCAAAAAGAGACTTGCAGACACGTTTGTACAAAAGAATATGATCTTAATAAACCTGAACAAAGGCAAAAATTACAATTTCTGAAAAAGAGTATGCTATTAAACTATCAGCATCATTGGTGAGTTTACAATTTTAATGCATGTGGTTTAAATTTTAGCAAAAATACAATTATTTTATGGTAAATAGTTAAAATAAAAGCAATGGATATTTTGATGTTAAGTGCTGTGGATTGACACAACTGTCAATCCACAGTTAAAACCTTACTTTACTTAGTTAAAGTAAAAAAAACTATTGTATAAACAACTCCTACAGCACTCCAAAGAACAATTTTTTTTATAAAGTAAATGTATCAGAAATTCATTCATATTTTTTTTCTTCGTTAAACAGCCAGAAAATTTTTCATTGTTTTTGACTACAAAATTCTAAACTGGTTAATCCCCTGAGTTATGTAAAATATGCGATTTAATATATTGACAATCAAAATACAAGTAACAAGTAATACGTCATGATCCCGAATAACAAACCCAAGCAAATCAGAACTCTGAGGCTGAGGTCTTCCTCAGAGAATTTCTTTATTGAGTACATCACATCAGCACAATCGGAAAACCAATTCCTAATGTTTCCCGGTTTCAGTATAATTAAAATGGGAAATAACTCCTCCCCAAAAGTCACGTTCACATTGGCCAATTAGATTGATTGGTAAGCTCTCCAGGCAATCCTCCCTGTTTCTATTCACCACCTGTAGAAATAACCTTCCCCCTCTGTGTGGCAACTGAGGAATAGAAAAATGGCTTCTGCCAGGTTCGTTTCAAAGTTGGCAGAATATATAATTTGTTCATCTCAAACTGCTGGGTTTGGCAGCCCCCGGTGTTTCCTTGTTAGGAATGTTCTCTATAAAAATTGGTCTGCAGACCAGTTTATAATATTTTCAATGTGAATCTTTTGTCTTGGATCTTAAAATATTGAAATATTGATATTTAGCTTTAATGTTGTTTTCTGAAGCATTTCCTGAAGTACTTTTTTTAAAAAATAGGATTGTGGATAATATGCCAGTAACATGGTGTTACGAGGTGGAGGACAATCAGAAATTTTGCAATCCTGGATTTCCCATTGGTTGCTATGTTACAAAAGATGGACAACCCAGAGGTGCCTGTGTTATAAGTGTAAGTTCCTTGAAAGTTCACCTTGAGCCACGTCAATCTGTCTACATTATGACACCACAATCTGCAAATATTTGAACTGTGACTAAGTTGCTTATTTTCATCTCTAATTGAGTGAAGGCTTTATCGGCGCCTTTATTAATATGTTACTGTTCGGTTTAAACAGTTGACATTAAATTTATCAATGTAAGGATTGCCCCACATATCTTTTAAATATATAAGTCATAGGTTTTTATTTCACATATTTGGTTTTTGTTAAGTAAGAAGGTATCTTGTGTGCTTTGATTTAATTCTGAGTCCTTACAGATGAGTAGAGCAGGATGAGACAGGTATTCAAAAGATAGTTCTAATCACAGCAAGACAGTCAGCTTAGAATTATGTCAGTCAATCTGATAGCTATCTGGCCTGCTAAGATTGCAAAGTGTATCTAAAGATTGTTGAATTAATTTTTGTATTTTACACCTATCCACAGTTAAATGTATAAGTAAAATGATTTGGATAATTTGGGTTTTCAGAGGAAGAAAGCTTGCTTTTAAAACATGAGATATAATTCATTTTTACAATTTATTTTGACTCACTTTGAAACCCTTAATTTTGTTTAGCACCATAATTATTTCCTTGTTCTACAAAAAACAAGATTTTAAAATGTTCCTAGCAATTGCAATACTTTGTCTAAAAATAAATGCAATTAGATAAGTAGTTAATTGTACAGATACTCCTTGCTTAATGTCTACTCATTTAGCAACTGTTTGAAGTGACAATGATGCTAATGGTTTACAATGGATCCTCATAGTTGTGGATGTTTCAGCATCCCTACAGTCTTATATTTCAGGTGCTCAACAAGCGACTCATAATTACAGTGTTACAATGTCCTGCAGTCATGTGGTTGCCATTTGCAATTTTCATTGCTGGCTTCCGACAAGCAATGGGGAAGCTTTAATGAAATTGCAAATGACGTTTTGCAATCGCATGACAGACTGGAAAACTGACAGAGCTGTTGTAAGTCAGCATAGTTATATAAAGTTACTCCTTAAACCTGAATTGCATGGTAATGGAGTTCTCAGTCCCACTTAAACTTGGTGAGGATTACCTGTAATTTGAACATTTAAAATTGATTTTATTTGATAAGGGTACTTTGTTTAAGATGTAGCCTAAATTTGTAAGTAATCTGACTTGATTTTTTTATTCTTTACTAACAGCAAAATGTAGCTCTAGACTTTCCTATTGATGACATGCTGTATATTTTATGCTCTTAATTTATTTTATGCATCAAAAGCAGCACTGACAAACAGTACCTGAACAGTTTATGAGCTGAGAGTGAAACTGTGAATTAGAAAGCAACTTATTACTTGACTTTATTCAATTATAATAGTAAACAATAAAGTTAGTTCACATATTGGGCACAGGCTTAATACTGTTAATAAATTTATATCCTTCTTCCATCTGCGAGTAGTTGTACAACTGATAGCTAACAATTAATCTGCAGCTTGGATAGCACACTTATTAACATGACTTATGAAGGTGGGACTGAAGTGAACAAAGCCAGAATCCTGCCTCTCTATTAACAAGAGAAAATTTGTCAGTGGGCCTGTTCATAGTGCTTACAGCTTAGTGTTAGGAGTTGTGGTAAGCATTGGGCTTGTGTTTTCCCTTCCTCTGAAAGTAGAGAGTTTCTCGGCTTTCCTTTGAGCAGCCCTCAGGAATAATCCATTATTAAATTATTGTAAAAATGCTAAAAGTACTTAAGAATGATTCTCAGCAAGGAATCCAAACATCCGAATTAGGCCCTAATTTGGTAGTAGTTCTTCAGTTTGTCATCTTAAGAAATCTTCAAGTCTTGCTTTTGGTAATGGTTTAACTGGAAACAGATGTGAAGTTCATTATGGTGGTGTTTGCATGTAGGATAGCACATAATCAGGACAGGCTTAGTTTCTTCAAGTTAAAAAGAATATCCATGTTCTAATTTACTTTTTTATTTTATTTTATTTAGTCAGAATTCCATGGTTCAGATACTTTCTATATATTCAACCATGTGGATATTAAAATAGTCTATCATGTTGTGGAAAATGAAGCACCAAGGGCGAGACTAGTAGCTGCTAAACTTGAACCAAAAAGGTGAATATTGAGTTTTATGTAAGAGAACACAATGGGATTCATGATGCAAATGAGATTTTTGATAATTAAAACAAAGTAAGAAAACTTAATGTGCCATCTACAGGGATCTTCTTATAACTTAGCCAGATATCTGATGCCAAAGAAAATGTGTACATAAACAAAAAATGTAGGACTAGTATTTATTGCTTGCATTTATTATCAAGTTTTGTCAGAGAGTTTGAGATGACTTAATGGGTCTCCTTTCATTAATTTGATTCCTATCACAACAGTTTTATGAGGTACAGATATGATTGTGAGAGAGTGACTGGCTCAAAATCCCTAGGGGAATCATTCATTCATTCATTCATTTTGATGTGGCACCTCCTGACTCCAGAGTGGCTCTGGGTAGACCACAGTAAAACTATCCGAATCAACAATAATACAGTAAAAACCTCTTTAGCCACATGAGGATTTGAACCTGTTATAGTAGAAATAAAATACAGCATATGTGTGTGTGTGTGTGAGAACTCTGACCGCATCTTTATTCTGCTAAATCCTTAAATATGTATGATGCCTTTTAAAGAAATGTTCTTAGGAGTTAGTAGCTATAATGGATTGAGTAGAATCTTGCATTGTAACAGTGATTCTGCTTGAATGATGATAGTTTTGACTTTGTAGTGTGTCCATTCTTTTTTTTATTTAACTACATTTCAGGCTGTTTGAAGTTTTATTTTTCTCTGTGCAAATGTATATAACTCCATGGCCAAGACTTCCCATCTGAGTCTCTTACTTTCTATGTAGTATGTTTTCCTCTCTTCTACCTTCCTTTTGTTGATACAATTAAATATGCCTCTTCATAAGTTAGGTTTCTAATGTTATGACTACAAAACATTGTACTTTGGGCTTTGATGTTAAAACATGGTTAAGATTGAACATGCATATTGTGGTTATACCTATAATTTGCTTGTTTTTTTTTAGTTTCAGGCACACAAATATTGACAAACCAGACTGCTCAGGACTACCTATGGATTTAAGGAACATTGTTAATGATGGAACTGTCAAAATTGCTTATACATATTCAATTAGTTTTGAGGTTGGTACAGATACGTCAATCCTTTTGTGGCAGGCAAATAAAATTGAGTATGTGGTCATAACATATTTAAGTGAAATAAGATGTTAACTCTGATTAAACTGTTTATTCATCCAAGACATCAAACAGCCTGGCAAACTAATCAGCTGTGATTTGATGGTTATACTTTGTTGTGGGTGCTCTGTTATTGGAAATTTTCAGCAAGAGATTGGACAATCATTTGGAATGGCATAAAGTCTTCTGCCTTAGGCAAGGGCTTGGACTAGAATACCTATAAGGTCTATTTCAGTCCTATGATTCTATGTCTATGTCTATTTAGTGAGCAGGTTAATAATAACAGTAGAATAGAGTTGAACCTTCCTCTGTCATATTTGGATTCCCTTTTCACTTTCCCTAAGTGGGGACAGTGGAGTTGGAACAGCCTCAGGTGCTGAAAGGTCAAGTTAGCTCCCTTTCATTCTTGGATACTGTCAACTTGTAAAACATTTCTACACTTGTTTCCAAGTTGGCATAAGAAAGAGGAGAGTGTGGGGGGAAGGACTGGAGAAGCAAACGGCAAATGAACTTAGAAGCACATTCCAACTTTATCTTTAAAAAGATTGTAGCTAAGCACTGAAGCTTTTGCCCTCAAAAAACTTTAATTGGAGAATGTGATGGATGACACATAGCTCATGTACATGCTTAATTGGAAAAACTGGTTTATGGTCATGCCCGTATGCTGCTCCTAATGAATTCTTTGAAGTTTTTTGAAGTTTGGCTCAGGACTCATGATTTAATTAGGGCGATCATTGGAATCCTGACAGCTAGAACATGTCATGGCTCATATAAATTATACTAGAACAACTCGCAAAAATAAATTGTGGTTACAGTGCTCAGCCATAATTTAATTATAGTTTTGGTCCAGATAGTACATCAACCTAGGTTACATGAGACAATATATTTTATTCTTGAATTTTGTACATACTCTGTCTAATTTATATATAGGTAGTTCTTGATTTATGACCACAATTGAGTCCAAAATGTCATTGCTAAGTGAGATAGATGTTAAATGAGTTTTGCTCCATTTTACGACCTTTCTTGCCATGGTTAAGTGACTGACTTAAGATGCTAAGTTAGTAGCCCAGTTGTCAAATGAATCTGGCTTCACCATTGACTTTGCTTGTCAGAAGGTTGCAAAAGATGATCACATGGCCCTGGAACAACCATCATAAATATGGACCAGTTGCCAAGGACCTGATTTTTGATCACGTGACTGTGGGAATCCTGCAATGGTCATAAGTGTGAAAAACAGTCCATAAGTCCCTTTTTTCCAGTGCTGTTGTAACTTTGAACTGTCACTAAACAAATGACTGTAAGTCGAGGACTACCTCTGGTTGAGGTAGTCACAAACTCACAAATGGTGACTCTGGATGCTAAGGTTAGACTAAAATCAAAACCAACCAGCAATGTAAAATCAATAGAGAAAAAATATGAGGCATAAACCTTTTAGCTGTTGCAAGTAGGCTCACCCAGGGCATTGGCTCAATAGCTGGAGTAAAAGCTGGATCTTTGAGACTATGTAAAAGGCCAGCAGGATTAGAACAATCAACATCTCTGGGATATTCTGCACTGTGGCACTTCCTGGGATAGTCCAAGTAACTTGTTTTATACAAGGGGCCCAGAGTACGCCCATCCGGTCAAATCTCATGGGATGGGCAGAAATAATAGGCAATGCATGTGCCATAAAAGCTTTATATGTGGTAACCAGCACTTTGAATTGCAACTAGAAACTTTCTAGGAGATAGGCAGTTCACAAAGTACCAGCATGCCTATTAACTGGCTGCACTACTGCATTCTCAGCTATTTGCAACTTCCAGTGATCTTCAAGAGCAGCCCTGGGTAGAGCACTCTATAGTAGTCAAACAAGGGAGTCACCAAGGTATGAGTGGCTGTGAGGAGGACTGCCTGAGCCAGGCTTGGTGCACAAGATGGATTTATATAAATAAGAGAGATCAAACGGGAGAAGAGACACCTGAAGGGTAATGAATGGTGAATCTGATTAAGCATCATTCATTCGTTCATTCACTCAATCTCTATGGCTGCCCATCTCAGAAATTAGAATCATGACCCTATTGTGTGATAAAAAGGACAATAAAACGTCGATATTTTCTCTCTTTGTGTCCTCAGTCAGTACACCTTGGTATATCCACATTTTGCTTTGCAAATTGTGCTGCTTCCAGTGTACTTCTGGGACAATTTAAGATGCTGGCTGTTATCTATAAAACCTTTCATGGCACCAGCTGGTCTGTTTAGAAATGGGTCTTCAATGGTTTGGGCAGCATGAATTCAGACAGAATTTTGGGAGTGACAAAGATTAAAACCTATTAGGAGGTAAAGTTTTTGAAATCCTGAAAAAATGATTTTCATTTGCTATTTTGCTTTTTCCAATATTTTCTATTCCCCCAAAACCCAGAAATCTATTTCTAAAAGTTTAAGATGGATAACTTATTTTTTCAGGAAAATAAAGAAATTAGATGGGCATCCAGATGGGATTATATTTTAGAATCCATGTCCCACACGCATATACAGTGGTTTAGGTAAGGCCTACTTTACTTTTGTAATTCAGACAATTTTACAGATTTACAGATACAGAATTTTACATGAACAATTCTAATAGCAAGTTGCCTTGTTTTCCAGTATAATGAATTCGCTGGTGATTGTCCTTTTCCTCTCTGGAATGGTAGCTATGATTATACTAAGAACTCTGCATAAGGACATTGCCAGATATAACCAAATAGATTCTACAGTAAGTATACAATTGTTCTGGAAAATTCCTTCCTTCCTTCCTCCCTCCTCCCTCCCACCCACCCACCCATCCCCTCTCCCCTCCCCTTTTCTGTCTGTTTGTGAGAAACTTTAAAGCAGCAAGGTCTCACATTGTATATTTAGGTATTTAATTTTCATAGCTGAAGGATGAATGACGACTTGATGAAATAATCCAAGTAGATGGAACCAGATTTTCATACAGAGATTGCAAAATGTAGTATTAAATCAAATTAGATTTATTCAGAGATGGGTGTCTGCTTTGGTGTGCAAGGTTTAAACAAAAGCTTTTTTGTTATTTTACCCCAAAACACCAGGAAATTGCATTAGTTCCTCAATTATTTGTTGTTGAAATTTAGTGATGTGCTTTCTGAAAGCTGCAAAAAAGGGTTCTTAGGGTTAATTACCCTGATAGATTAGGTGACATACAATAGCATGTTATACTGTTTAATACTTTCTAATTAATAGTTCTAACATAATATGAGTCCTTTTCCCTCGTCAAGGCTCTGTTTTATATAAATATATTTGCAATCACACTGTTACGTAGACTATGTCCAATTAACTTTATTTTAGCTCAGCTCAGTTGTATAGAAGCAAATACATTGATTGTATATTTGCTCTTCTCAAATTGCATAAATGCACTTGTTTAACAGTAAACTTCAGTAATAGAATTTTGGGTAATCTTTAGTTTTTAAAGAAAAATAGTAATGCAGATTCTTCTGTGGGTGTGATTCAGTTTCCATGGACATACTCATTAATAGCAGATATTAATAGAGAATATAATATTATTTGTTGTACCATCATCTCCTTCAGCTGTGAAAAAAAGCGCTGCAGGATGTGTCAATTGGCAACATCTTTCTTCTCTACTTTTTGGTTACTTTTTGTCACAGATATAATTTTTAAAAATGAAATTAGTCATTTGAAGAACAAATGCCATTTTTCCTATGCTTATTAAATAATACCTGAGAGTTAGTTTCTGGTTATTTTGCATCCACAATTTAGGGGAACTGGTGGGCCCGTTTGAAAGGTTGAAGTTCAACCACCATGGAGAATGTCACCAGTTTACCAGAAGACAAACTCGAATGAAGCTAACAGTTTTCCCAGATTTTTACTTGTAAGGAAGTAGATATGATGGTCTGAGCTCCAAAAATCAAATCTCATATATTTGTGCATATGGAGACATATTCCTAAATGAAACAGCTTTCTTGACTGCTGTTTGAGTAGAAAATCAGTTACAAATGGGATATTTAACAGTAAGAATGCAACCTGGATATACTCATTGAAGCGCATCCCCTCCCAAACATAAGCAAAAGTGTAAACCATGCATGCTGGAAACAAACAGCCGGTAATGGTATGTGGGAATGACTTTGGGAGACTGAAGAAATGCTGCCTAGGGAATGGTCAGATAAGAGAGAGCATAGCCCAGTGGTCCCCAACCTTTGCAGCCCAATGAGGGGGGACAGGGCCACATGAACAGCTGGCTGGTGCTCGCATGCAGCCCTTGTGTGAGTGGTGGACCAGCACTCAGATGTGCAGCTTGACTTGCATGAGCAGCAGGTCACCACGCACCTGTGCAATTACCTGCCAGCTGGCAACTCACACAAGTTGAGTTGTGCATGCATGCAGATGTGCTCAGCTAACCACATGTACGGCCCAATTCCAAATGGGCATGGCCTGGTAGTGGACCACGGCCCAGGGGTTGGGAACCTTGGCATAGTCTACAGTTGCCTGGTGGATGAGAGGCTTAGGAGGGACCTCCCTAAGTTATCTGAGCTGTAAATGTGAGAGCAGGAGAATTATACCTGATAGAATTGTACAAATCAGATTTCATATACAAATCAGGAAAAAGGAGAAAAATTACATGGAATAGGATCCCTGTGTGGGCTGAGGAACATATTTGCAGATACACAGAAGTCCACCAACCTTGGGGACCTCAAGTTGTTTATTTATTTATTTGATTGATTGTTGTTCATCTCAACAAGTGACCCAGAGTGGCATACATCATAAAAAAAAATGCTGTTGAGATTCTGGAATGAGGCCAAACACATGTTGAATGTCAGTGCTAGGGAAAAGTTCAATGATATGTGTCCCAGGTTTAGTGACTTACTGTAGAGTAGAAACACATATTCTTGCTTGTAGGACAATTTGAAAACTTTTTATCTTTGCGTGTTAATAGAAAAGAATTCTGAGATTCATATATAATAGGTTTCTGATGCATGTTTTGAATGTTGTAGAAGCTTTGTATTTCCGTCGTTTTGGAAGATTATGTGAAATGATTAGAATGATTTTATTTATAGCACTCTTTGAATAAATTGAAATACTATTGAAACTGAATACATAAAATATTGCATATCTGAAAAGGATAGATAGATAATAAGAGTATAATAAATGACAAGAGTTGGGAAACCTAGACTTATGTGACTCAGCCATATCATTGTAATATGCTAAATTGATTATTTCCTTTTCAGGAAGATGCTCAGGAGGAATTTGGCTGGAAATTGGTTCATGGTGACATATTTAGACCCCCACGAAAAGGAATGTTGCTTTCTGTCTTTCTGGGTTCTGGAACTCAGATTTTAATTATGACATTTGTTACATTATGTAAGTATAGTATAAATACTGTTAAAATACAGGTTCATTTTTGAAGTCTGAATTCTTTAAGCAGGATTTCAAGAATGCTCTGTGTTGTAGGAATGGCTAGTTATATATTAATATGTAAACGCAACAAGTTGAGGTTGGAGTGTGTTTATCTTGTACTGTGCTAAGAAGAGTTGGAAATCAATGCCACTAATAACACTCCTTGTGTCCCAAAAGACCTGGTCTTGTGCAGAAGACCAGGGGAGGGGGCAGGGTGGGGAATTGTAGGGGCTTCCATACATTTGCTAATATCTAGAAACTGGCTCCTTTCAACTCTTATTCCTGAATTTTATACAATTCAATTAATCATTATGAGAACATAGCAAAACACTATAACCTTTAAAAATATTTATTTAACTTCCATCTTTTTTTCCTTGCCATCTCTCCCCCCTTTTTTTCTTGATATGTATTCATGTAGTCAAATGAGGCAATGTTTTTTTAACATGGGCATCTTTTAAATTTTTGGACTTCAATTCCCGGAATTCTCAGCAATTGCTGTGCCAGGTAATTACCAGGATTAAAAAAAAAAACCACTGTTTTATGGACTAAATACCTTTCTGGGAGGTATTTAGCTGTAGATCTGAAAAAAACCCCACTGTTTTACAAATGGTTCCATTACTTGTAGCCATTCTGTCCAGTAGGTGTGGTTCAGGAAACTGGATTGTTTCCATTTAATCACCTCTCAAATGTGTGTCTACTTTTAACAGTCTTTGCTTGTCTGGGATTTTTATCCCCTGCAAATCGAGGAGCGTTAATGACTTGTGCCGTGGTCTTGTGGGTGCTTCTTGGAACTCCGGCAGGTTATGTTGCTGCCAGGTTCTACAAATGTAAGTTTAAAACTTTATTTAATCTGACAGCACTTAAATTCATTAGTGTAAATTATCATCACAGCAGCAGCATTTTCTTCCGTAATGTTTGCCTTCTGGCAAGATGGAGAAATGTTTAAGACTGAAGGCTGTATGCCAGTTTACATTGTTCTGCTAGCAAACTTTCAGGTTGGCTGGGGTTTTTTTAAAGAAATTCTCTGTCAGTTGTTCTCATTTTGATATATTTGAAAGGAAGGGAAAGCTGTGGAAACTGACTACTGTTAGGTATGAAAATGAAGTTGTTGATGGCTTTTGAAGTTGCACTATGTTTGACATGTGATGCTTACATTGTTTTGTTGTTTTCTTTAGTATGGTGTCACTTGAAAGGAAGAGAAATACCATATTCACTTTATTCTTTATGACACTTTGCTGAGGTCCTTGATCAGTGATTATTTTTATTTTAATAGATATGTTGTGGAGGGAGTACATTGTGTCCATATGTGTTTGTAAGCCATTTTACTGAAAACAGTTGAGGCTGAACTTCACTATCCACAAATAAAAAATTAAGAGCCATTTAAATTATTTATTCATTCAATTTCTGTAGCCACCCAACTCAACCAAGTGCCTTTGGGTGGCTTACAATTCTAAAATTGTAAAACAACAAAAACATCCATAAAATAAATAAGTACAAACAGCAGCTGTGATGATTAATCAGCTAATAGAAATAAAGTTTAATAATTTTAAGTAGAAAAATTAAATACTGTATGTAATGTTGAAATTTTCTTCTTTCTTTTTCTTCCTATGTTATAAGCTATTTAAAATATAATTTTCTCTAGCAAGTAAATTAGCCTTTTGAATTGATAAAGTTGAAGAATAGGATAAGAAAATGATTCTTTCTTTAAAGTCATAATAATTCACTTTTTGCCTAATATATTCAGATGTATTTGAGTATACCCCCACACTCTATAATTAACTGGCATTCTCCTTGTTGGCTTAATTTTTTATATAGCTTTTGGGGGAGAGAAATGGAAGACAAACGTTCTCCTAACTGCTTTCCTTTGCCCTGGGTAAGCAAATTCCTATGATTAATGTTATATACAAAATAAGCTGACCTTAAATGTGTACGTCCACGATAGCATGAACAATATATCTCCATATCATAATACATCAGAGCTGTGTATAATTTTTATTTTTTAAAAAAAGCCTTGTTTAATTTATACCAGGGAAAAGGTGATTAACAGTATCAACCTCGAGAAATACTTTGTAAGACAATCTTGCTCCTCACTGACCCTTGGTTCTATTCCTTGGGCTGCTTTTCAGATCTCAGGATAGTTGGCCTTATGTGTTGTCATACGCTATACAGCTCCTGTATTCCATCTTTTGGCTTAATCACAGCAAGCAGTTGTCCCCTGAAGTGCAGAGATGACAGACAGACATTTGAAGCTATTTAGCTGAAATGTCAACTCCTGCTGGAGTTCAATTCTATTCCATTAAGAGAAGTAGACTTTCTTGACCTATTTGCCTGATCTGTTCTGCCTGTGAATTTTGCTTAAGTTACAATAGACAAACTGTAATATGATTTCACTAACATAGAACTTTATCAGCTTTAAAATCTTCTCTCTTTTAGCATTGTGTTTGCAGATTTCTTCATCATGAATCTCATTCTTTGGGGCGAAGGGTCCTCAGCTGCCATTCCATTTAACACTTTGGTTGCTGTTCTGGCACTTTGGTTTTGCATATCAGTACCACTGACTTTCATTGGGGCCTACTTTGGTTTTACAAAGAATGTAAGTGGTTTTACCTGAGTACATTTTGTATCTTTGACTTGTTTGCAAAATAAGTGCTGAACCTCATCTCTCAAGAACATGTTGTCTCTAAATGAAATACTTTAATTGAATGGATGGATGGATGGATGGAGATAGATAGATAGATAGATAGATAGATAGATAGATATAGAGAAAGCAATTATGTAAAAATAAAATGTTGGTCATTATCTTTAAAGATAAATTACTTTATGGTATGGTGCAGGGTTTCTTCAGGAGTCATCTTACCTCAGTGGGACCCTTCCCACTTGTTCCAGTGGAAGAGGCCTACTCTGGATCCTATCTGCCAAAGTGGGCTGGCATTATCCAGGAAAAGAGCCTTTTCTACTGTGGCCTCACCCTTGGAATATTCTCCCACTGGAGGTGAGATCCACCCCCACACTCCTGGCCTTCTGGAAGAGCCTGAAAAGTGACTCTACTGCATGGCCTGGACCCTGACAGGGGTGTGTTATGTTGGGGGTGGCTGACAGGGTAGAGAAGATCCTCACCCTCAGACCACCCATTGTCTTGGTTTTTAGCTTTCGTATTTATCTGTCACCCAGAGCCGCTGAATCAATGAGATTGGTGGCATAAAAAATTAATAAAATAAATAAATAAATATAAAGCATGATCAGATTTCAGCTTTCTGACAGATACTTAGATTTCACTTGACAAGGCTATTTTGAACATGACAGATTTTATTATATAAACTGTGTTGGAATTCTGGTTTCAATTTACTTTCTATTGTACTTTAAATGTATACAATTGTAAATAGCTTTAAACAGATTGTTGCTTCAGATCAGAGGAGTCAAACTCAATTTCACTGAGGACTGCATCAGGGTTGTGTTTGACCTCGGGGGGGGTGGCATGGTCAGCTCGACATTTGTGTTGTGGGCACCTGTGGGGATCTGAGTGTTCTGTCAGCAAAAATGGGCTCCCGAGATCCGTTTTCACCTGCAAATGGCCTCCTGCAACCCTCTGCCAGCGAAAACAGAGCTATGTTTTTGCTGGCAGAGGCCCCGCGGGCCAGTCCTTCACTGTTTCGAGGGTGGCCCGGTGGGCCAGATCTGGCCTGTGGGCCTTGAGTTTGACACCCCTGCTTTAGATCAGTTTTTCTCAATCTTAGCGACTTGAAAATGTATGGACTTCAGCTTCCGGAATTCCCCACCCAACATACTGGTTGGAGATTTCTGGAAGTTGAAGTCCACACAATTTTAAGCTGTTGAGTCTAAGAAACATTACTTTAGATTATGTGAAATACAGCTGAAATTACTGAGAACCAATTCCTTTTGCCCCTTTTTTAATACTTCTAAAGGCCATAGAACATCCAGTCCGTACGAATCAGATTCCTCGCCAGATTCCAGAACAATCGTTTTATACAAAACCACTTCCTGGGATTGTTATGGGAGGCATTCTGCCCTTTGGATGCATCTTCATACAGCTTTTTTTCATTCTTAATAGCATATGGTGAGTTTTGAATACATTGTAATACATAGCTATTTTTTTATTTGCTTTAGGTTTGCACCCATCTCTTGCATTTTTCTGTCCTTTTGACATGCCCTCAGAACAGTTTCCTGATGGGCAAAGAAAACTGTTGTGAACATGTTACTCATACAGATATGTTTGCCATATGGTCATAGCTTGAAAACTGATTCATATAAAGTATTACGATACACCTGGTTCCCAGTGGTTTGAATGTTCTGATGTGATGCAAATCTAACTTATCTGGGTGTCTTTATATTGGTGCATTTTAAAATTCGTAGACAACTTTGACTTAATTTACCAATCAGTGTCATTTTAATGGATGGAGATAATTAGAGCAGATGATCTTCCTAGAACCAGATAAATGATGCTTGTTCCTTGTATTTGCAGCACTTTTAAGTGGCATTGTAGGAATTAGTATAAACTGTTTTTCTTACTAATTGCCCATCAGCTATGGTCTTAGTCAGAACGACCATTACAGGATCAAGTGCTATCAGAGCTGTGGTGGCGCAGTGGTTAGAATGCAGTACTGCAGGTTACTTCTGCTGACTGCCAGCTGTCAGCAGTTCGACAGTTCGATTCTCACTGGCTCAAGGTTGACTCAGCCTTCCAGCCTTCTGAGATCGGTAAAATGGGGCCCAGATTGATGGGGGCAATATGCTGACCCCACTTAGAGAGGGCTGTAAAGCACTGTGAAGCGGTAAATAAGTCTAAGTGCTATTGCTATCAACATTTGATGAATGTTAGGGTATGAATGTTGACACATACCCTATGTTGGTTACTTTATTAAAACAGTATAGAAAAACTTATACTAAGGCTTAAAGTCTCTGCGGGATGATGTTCTAAACAGAAAGAGAAATACATTTGTGTCTTTGAGTCTCTGTCCAGTAACTGTTTAGACAAGGGTTTTTTTGGAAATTATTTGCCATTGCCTGTTTCCTAGAGCTGAAAGAGAGTATCTGGCCTAAAGTCTCCCAGCTGGCTTTGTGCCTAAAGTAGGATTAGACCTCACAATCCCCAGTTTCTAGTCCAGTTTAACCACAAAATAGTTACAGGCAATGATCACAGGGAAGATTTTTCTAGTCAGAATACATAGACCAGGAAAAGTAAATTGCAAGTGAGTTTCAAAGAGTGCTTATGTAATCAGGAACAACCTGTTAAAATGCTTTCACCCAACAGCAGGTATCCATAAAATATATATTTACAAAGCTATAACTAATATCGGTCCGCACCCCTTGTTTCATAATACCATGAAGTAACTATGTTCTAATCAGTTTAAAATAATAATGGATGTGATTATAACTTGGAATATACAGGGAAATAGTGAACCACTTTGACAAACAACTTGATACTGGAATGTTTCACACCCACAAGAAAGAGAAAATATAGGAGCATAGGTATACTCCAAAGAGGTAAAATGTAAGAAAGATTAATGAAAATCAAAAGAAATACAGAATAAAACACAAAAGTTACTGTTAGCTGGATAAAATATCATTTAGCATGTAAGTCTAATAAAGCAAAGCATGGTTAAAAGTCAAGCTTAACATACAAGTGGAAACTGGGAAAAATGACCAAGCTCCCAAGCAGAAAGAGGGTGGTATGCACCTTCACTACAAGAACACGTGGCTGCTCTTTGTGAGGCCTGTATATCTTAATGAGTGTATCTTTTCTTTTATGTATACTGAGAGTATTTGCACCACATTCCTTGTGTGTCCAATCACACTTGGCCAATAAAGAATTCTATTCATAATGGTTAGGCTTGCGTGTTGCTAGCCACAAGGGATAAAGGAAAAAACTATACTTTGACAAGACCACTTAATCAACATAACCCAAAAAGAACAGAGAAAGCAAACATAGGACACTAGAAACAAGAATTACAGCGTTCTGTAAAAACAAATGTGGCAATAATATTGTACAAAAAAACAACAAAGGTAAATCAGCTAAGGAACTGAATACAAAACAAAGCCAAAGCTATAACAGATTAAACAACAACCAGATTACCTGGATGAAACACCTGTTATCTCATTAGGAGAGGCCAAAAGCAACATCGCATTCATCAGGAAGTTCAGATCTCAAAGGCCAAGAGCCTGCTTGCCACAGTATGAATCCTATTTAATTTAAACTTCTGTTTTCCAGGTCTCATCAAATGTATTACATGTTTGGCTTCTTGTTTCTGGTGTTCATTATTTTGGTTATTACATGTTCTGAGGCTACTATTCTACTTTGTTACTTCCATTTATGCGCAGAGGTAAGCTTCCCAAATAGGTTGTCACAAGGTAATCTATGTTTTGCTGTGTTTAATTAAAATAACAAGATAAGAAAAGAGGACGCAATTTCTACTGACTCTCTCCCAGAGGGAGAATTTAAAGACTTACCATAGGGACAGTGTTGTGGGGCTAGAAAAAAATTAAGGTATTGTATTAATGAGATTGGGGGAAGGAAAAAATATTTCCCAAGTACCAAGAAATTTGTTCTTAGCTGCTGGGAAAAATATCTGCAGAACAAATGCTTAATCACTGAACTTGAATACTATATTCCACAGATATAAAATAATAGTTTTAAGTACCGTTTTGGCTTTGTTCAAACATCCTAAACCAGATTTTACTGCTGCTTGTTAATATAATCTGGTTTGCACATAACACTACCATAAAACACAGTTGGATTCACATATCAAACCAGAAACAAACCACATTATTTCGATTTGTGTGTGAACCATACCTCTTAATGGTCTTACAAAAACAGAACAGAGAATCAGAAATTGTCTGTCATAGTTGAAACTGTTTAATAAATAACATCCAAGATTTATTTTGTTTTGCCAATTAAACCAAGACTCCCAAATACAGATTTGCAAAGTATTATATAGAAAAGATATATTCTCAATCATAGATTACATTTTCATAGGCAGGAATGGCCTATAACTCTATGTCATGAATAATCTCTCATACTTGCTTTCATCTCTGATCAACATTCCTTCACTGGTATATAAGTATTAGAAAATGTTCACCCCTTTAACCATATATTTAGCTGTAACTGAGAATGTGTCTTTTAACATGATAATTACAGTTGTTGTCCTCTTTAAAAGTTCTAAAAAGAGGTGCATAACTTGAAATGGAATATGATGTATAAAATAGATTTAACTGCACCTGAGAGAAGCATGTCTAACTTTTACACCTGTTTCCCTCTTTGTTGTAGGACTACCACTGGCAGTGGCGTTCCTTTCTTACGAGTGGTTTTACTGCTGTTTATTTTCTAATATATGCAGTGCACTACTTCTTTTCTAAGCTTCAGATTACGGGTACAGCAAGCACCATTTTGTACTTTGGCTACACCATGATAATGGTCCTGATCTTCTTCCTTTTTACAGGTAATATTGCTTGATATGCAAAATGCCTGCAGAAACACTAAACTGGTAACTAAATTGAAAATGATGACATGATGATAAAGCCAGATACTATGTATCAAACATTTTCATTTCAGTTTAAAGCCCCCTGTGTGATCTAGAAATTCTGCATACTGGTGCTGTGGATCATGTCTTCTGAAATCAGGCCAGGGATAAATTAGTATTTATCTTTAAGTTTAAGTTCTCAAAATTTTTAATTTGGCCATCAAATAGCACCTTTTCATTTTTGTTCTTGTTTTACAGTCTGGGCTGCATCACACAATACATGTACTGGCAGTTATGTCTAAAGTTATAAAATATTTTAAATATATAATTTTTGTTCCATTAAAAAGAACCCTGAAAAACACAATAGCTTTATAATTTCTGTGTGGGAATGGTTCCTCAAATCTCCTGCAATACAGGTAGTCCTTGAATTATGATTCCAATTGAGCCCAACTTTTCTGTTGCTAAACAAAACATTTCCCCACCCCCATTTTACGACCTTTCTTGTCACAGTTGTTAAGTAAATCACTGCACTTGTTAAGTTACTAACACAGTTAAGTGAATCTGGCTTCCCCATTGACTTTACTTAAAAAAAGGTTGCAAAAGAGGATCGCATGACCCCAGGATATTGCAACCATCATAAATGAGTCAGCTGCCAAGTGTCCAAATTTTGATCACGTGACCATGGGGCGGCTACAAATATTGTAAGTGTGAAAAATGGTCGTAAGTCACTTTTTTCAGTGCCGTTGTAACTTTGAACGGTCACTAAATGAACTGTTATGAGTTGAGGACTACCTGTAGTGCTAGGATCCTTCATTGTAGTCAATATGCTTTAGTGTTCATACCTTGACTTGCTTCTGTACCGTATTGTATCTGCTCTGTTAGTTGCTATGTGCAGGCAGCTAGTTGGACAATTCTTGAAAGGCAAGTTAATGCCATCTCTTTGACTTGGTAAATGTAAATTCCTTTTGTCTTATAGTGTAGCAGACTCCCAAACTTTATTTTTAGAATTATGAATACTTGAAAGTAAGCTGATAATATGCCCTGTATTTAAATAGAGATGCACTGCTTTACAAAAGGCATTAGTAAATTTTTTGCCATGCAAACATAATAATACTTAGAAGCGTAAAACAAGATGTGTAATTAATGCATACAGTTGCTGCTGCTACTACAACTACTAATACTTACAAGTGAATAAAAAATGTTCAAATTAGCATAAGAGGCTAATTTGACTCCCCTACAAGGGAAAAAACCCCGATACTATGTTGAGTGTTTGTTAAAGGTATCTGTAGGGCATGGTGAAAATAAAAAGTCAAGATGGCAACCTGGCAGTGTGATTGAAGCTTTGCCTGTTTTCTATGGGTAATGCACATAAAAAGTGGGCCCTTTTTGATTACACCTGTGGACACCCCTTTGCTTTTGTACCACAAGACACTTGGCAACAGTGAATCTTTTGCTAATTCACCATATTGAATTAAATACCAATTCATATATTGGAATTTTTGCTCCCACAACCCACCTGCATTGTTCATGAGGAAAAAAGGTTGTATATCAAAAAAAGCACATCATAAATTTCACGAGGCTAAAATGAAACATCCTAGGATATTCGGTCCTAGAGGCATTTAAGTTCCTGTCAAGTTGATATAAAAGCCAAACCAAGGACCTCCTAATTGCTGTATCCAAATGATTATATTGCTGCTTACTCATCTGTTTAAAATGGTCAACCTCAAGAAGGGTTTTGATGGTGCCCTGCTGTCACGGCAGTAGAGCACATGCTTGGGGCATTTGCTTCTCATATGGCATTCTGGGTCATTGATCTGACACAGCAAGCAAGTTGCTGGAAGCTACGCAACAAATCCGATTCACAGCTAGGTCCACAACTGTGTTTTTGACACAGTAAATGAATCTGTTCGACATCAGTGGCTGAGCTAATATGAAAAAAAAATCAATGCAATATCATTCAGTTTTTGCTGAAATATTTATAATGCGTAAAACTATTGTGAATTTTCAAACCCTCCAAACTGCCATTAAATGTACATGACACATGAGGCCTTTCAGGAACAAAATGGAATGGTGCTTGTCCTTAATCTTATTATTCTGAGATTAGCAATTTACTCATTACTCTCTGCTATATGAAGCAGGAACTTCAGAATTTCTACATATTCTGCAAAGATCTGAAGTGCACAGAAATGCATATTGGCAGCTTTTAACTATTTAGCAGCTTGTATTTCAAAGAGTTGTCTGTATCCTTTAAAACAGTAGTTTACATGAGCAACTGGTTATTTTTTTCAACCATAAACGGGTATCAAATGTTGTTTCGCTCTATAATAGCTTTCTGTTTCAAGAACTGGTCAGTGATACACATAATGGAGTAGATTTAAAATCAGCCAAAAAGTGTGATGTCAGGAACCAAACCATGCATATATTTATCTGCAATTCTTTTAAAAGCCAGGGCCATCTTTGCCTCTTTATCTTTTCAACATCCCATTTTTTCTGCAGAGGTGATCTTATTTCATTATGATTTTTGTAGTGACTCAGATTTCTGCTTCCAGGGATGAAATAGTGCTATTTTTGTATCTTATGATTTTTTCAGGCTAGCTGACTTTAAGCAAGGCTGTTCAAGCCTTCTGAGTATTTGGGCTAGCTTTTCTGTGCTGCCTTATCAATTTTATTGAATTTTGCAACAGCAACATAAATTTTCTTTTTTTGAATATATGACCAAAACAGTTTCTTCCCAAGTTCAGTGGGTGCAGATACTTTAAGACAGTAATCAAGGACACATTAGATGCAAGCGCCTGTAAATTTAGGAGATCTTAATTCTGAAGAAATAGGAATAGGTTGACATTTGGGGTGTGGTTATGGCAACTATACATTGCACTTTCCAACTTCAAACGTTAAAATGTAAGAAGGCTGCTTTAGTAAAGATAAATCATAAGGATAAAGCTGCCAAGTTACAAGAATATTTACAGAAGAAAGTATGATGCTTCTGATTAACAGAATAACAGATGCAATTTAATATTTTAGACTAAACAATAACATGAAAACCTGCCTATAGATAGCTTTTTTCTTTTTACTATTTTCTCTTTTTTTCCTCTTGTTCTGTTAAATGAACAAATAAAAAAAAGATTAAAGAAGGATTGGATGGAAAACAGATTGTTTTCATGCTTAGGCAGAAAAATGTATGGAAGGCTGAGGGTACATACGTGGTTTTCTAATCTATACATGGAAATGCACCATACAGAAAAAGAAAGAAGATTCCTAGCTAAATGGTTATTTTTTTTCCAAAGCAAAAATCCCTGTGCTATCTTTACCTGATCTTCCTCCAGATGTGGGGAGGGATTTAACTTTAATGAGAGATGCTCTGCACCAGACCAGTCTTGCTCCACAGAACTTCCTCTTTCAGAAAATGCAGACAGAGCTCAGCTCCTATAGTGCCTTTGGCACTGTGCTGATTTAATGTTGTGGCCCTAAATATAAATAATTCCTGAAAAAGTAATCGTGATGTACTGTAAGAGAGAAAGCATTAAAATAGACACACTAACATGCAAAATTATAGGTTTTTGTGGCCTGATTTATTAATGTAAGATGACCAGGTATGAATATTGATGCAATTTTGTATTTTGTTTGTAGGAACAATTGGATTTTTCACTTGCTTTTGGTTTGTGACCAAGATATACAGTGTGGTAAAAATGGATTGAAGATATTCAATGCAGAAACTATCAACCTAATTTAAGTACATGATTTTGGAAAAGAATGTAACCTCTATCAAAAGTACTGACTTAGTACTTTCTGAATGATACAGAATATACATTTTCTCTCATTCAAATATTTGTATTGTAATTTTGCAATCTGTTTTCACTTCGTATTCTTAAGACTGAATATAAATGTATGCATTTGCAAATATTGTTATATTGGGACTTTTAAATTCTAATGACCGGGTTATAAGTGCTGCCTTGCAGGATTTAATAATTCTTCTGAAAGAATAGTTGTAAATAAAGTTTTCTAGGTTTGTTGAGTGGGATTGATTATTTTTTCAAAGTAAAGAACTTATTTCTATCATGCTTTTGAAGATTGACTCAGTGTAAAGTAAGGTTGACTCAACATTCTTGTAGTTTGAATGTTTTTGTTTCATATGAAGCCATGGCCATAAATCCATCCTTTCCCCCCTGTGAGTCTGTTTAATTCTAGTGGTGTTGGCCTTTGAGATTCTATGCCTCCTAAGTTTTGCAGCCTAAACAATTCATGATAAATTAGCTATGTTCAGTTGATTATTACCCATTATAAATAAATGCATAAAATCCTATAAATAGAAATATATTGATAAGTTTTAAATATGTAGATTGGGTTATGTTTTTTTATAAATGTAATCATGCATTACTTAAAAATGACATTTCATAATTATACTATAGTGTCTCTTAATCCACTACATAACTAAATTAAAAGACTGGATAATATGATGAAAAGGTCTGCATAAATAGAAACAAGATGTATTACCAATTGTGTCCCTTGCAGATTTTAATGATACATATTATGCAGAATGGACTTTTTAAAAGAACTATTTGCTTCAATTAAAGAAGTAAATTTGTTAGATGAATTAAAATTAATCCACTTGCATCTCTGAAAATTGCAGTGGAAACATGTTTACTGTGTTGAGTTGTTTGAGCAATTTACCTGTTAATAATCTCTGCATGTTTTCTGGAAGACATACCTGTTGCCATGAAATTGCATGTTTCAACAGATGACACTTAATTTTTTTTCTAGTATTTCTAAAGAGTATAAACTGATGTGTGAATATTAAAACCCAATAAAATATCTTTTGTTAATAACCTGAATTTTTAATTTGGTCCTGTAAACTTCCATTTACACAAATGTTCAATTCAGAATGCCTTACAGAAGAATTTAAAAAGCCATGTCAATATTCCTCAGTTTTTAACAGCCAGTCTAAATATTTGCTATATAGTTATTATTGTAGCTTGGGTCTTCTTTTAGTGAAATTATTTGTGCAGTTATACTAGGGTTGGATGTTGGTTTTAGCTGCTATAAAAGTGAGCCATCCTTGATTGAGAATGCTAGCATAAATTATCTGGCTTAAAGAATAATTTCCTTTAATATATTCAAATTTGTATGCCAGGTTTCCTTGGAGTCGGAGAATAATTTTAAACAGAAGACTCCTCTGGCAGAATAGACCTCTTGGCTACAGGTAGTCCTTGACTTACAACATTTAGTGTTGTAAGTTCCTTTAGTGACCATTCACAGTTACAACATTGAAAAAAGTGACTTATGACCATTTTTCACAGCTGTAACTCTTGCAGCATCCCCAGGGTCACGTGATCAAAATACACATGCTTGGCAATTGACTCGCATTTACAATGGTTACAGTTGCCCTGGGTCATGTGATCAACTTTTGCAACCTTCTGACAAGCAAAGTCAATGAGGAAGCCAGATTTACTTAACAACTGCAGCAATTCACTTAAATGTGGCAAGATCGTAAAATGGGGCAAAATTCACTTAAATGTCTCACTTAGCAACAGAAATTGTGGGCTCAATTATGGTCATTAAGTCGAGGAGCTACCTGTGCTTGTTTTTTGTTCTTGTTTCGATTTTGTTTTTTGATCACCCTCCCTCAAAAATCTTTCTATGGATCAGTTGTGTGAAGCAAAGGGAAATGCAGGAAGCTAACTGTATTTGGAGGGCCTTGAACAAGGGAGATCCTTTTATATTTATGCAGGACTTAAGGCATTTCTTTCATTTCCCAAGGATGCTTCCAGTAAAAATGCTATGCAGGAGAAAGGGGGAAAAGAGGCACGCAAAGCATCTCTATCAAGCACAAAGTGCCTCAGTTTGAATTTGAAGGAGGCTGTCCTAGCCCTGATGAAAGCATGCAGATTTTGAAACAGGGCCAATCTTGTATCTTAAAAAGCAGCAATTGTCAACCAGGGGATATGGCTCTCGTGTACTCTAGGATAGAGGTGGCCAACCTTTTTGGGCTCCTGTGCCAAAAATTTTGCGCGCGTTTGCACGCTTCTGTTCGCGTGCCAGCACCCAGAAGGCAATGCACACACCCCGCACGTCCCCTATGCATGCACACGCAATCCCCCACACACGCCCCGCTGCCCCCTTACCTGCACAGCGCCTCACAGCTGATTTTTGGCCAGTTTGAAGCCTTTTTTGGCCTTCCAAAGGCTTGAGGAAGGCTTCTGCAGGCTTCTACAAGCTTTTGTAGGCTGAAATCTAGCCCCATTTCGTCACTACCTGTTTTTCCGAAAATACTGGAAGTGACGAAACAGGGCTAGATTTCGGCCTACAAAGCTTGTAGAAGCCTGCAGAAGCCTTCCTCGAGCTTTGGGAGGCCGAAAAAGGCCTCAAACCGGCCGAAAATCAGCTGTGAGGCGCGTACATGTGCAGTGAGGTAAGTTTGCCTGCAGCTCGCATGCTGGCACAAATGGCTCTGCGTGCCACCTGTGGCATGCGTGCCATAGGTTTGCCATCACGGCTCTAGGATATTTCAAGACGGTAGCAGGTGAAACGTGTAATAGGCCTTAGCATGTGCCAAGAAGCTTTAGAAGAGTATATTGCATTGCAAATACTGTCTATGGAGATTCTCAGTCATCCAGGTTATGGTTGTCCCAAAGATGTTTTTTTTTCCCCAAGAAGCAACTGGACTTTCTGGTTTTTCTTTGAAGACATTTCACTTCTCATCCAAGAAGCTTCTTCAGCTCTGGTTGAAGAAGCTTCTTGGATGAGAAGCGAAACATCTCAGAAAAAAAAACAAAGTCCAGTTGCCTCTTGGGGGAAAAAAGCATCTTTGGGACATTGCAAACACTGTTTTGCCAGCCAGTTACTGTTCTATATCTGAATCTGATAATGGAGCCTGAACGGGCCACAGGAGAAAAACAAGTTTGGAAGAGGGACATGGGTAAGAAAAACCTTGAAAAACACTGTACAGGTAGTCCTTGACTTACAAGAGTTTGTTTAGTGACCGTTCTAAGTTACAACAGCACTGAAAATGTGGCTTATTACCATTTTTCACACTTACGACCATTGCAGCATCCCCTCGGTGACATGATCAACATGCAGGTGCTTGGCAACTGGTTCATATGATGGTTGGGATGTCTTGGGAGTCCTTTTGCGACCTGGCAAGGAATGTCAGTAAGTGAAGCCAGATTCATTTAGCAGCCAAATTACTAACTGCAGTGATTCATACTTAAAAACTGGCAAGAAAGGTGGTAAAGTTGGGCAAAACTCAATGTCTCAACAACAGAAATTGCTCAATTGTAGTCTTAAGTCCAGGACTACCTGTATTGTGTCATTTGGCAAGGAAGATGGAAATGAAGGAAAACACTTGAAAACCTTACTCCAAAGGAACTTGTTTCATTTTAAACGATTTATGCTGTTCCTGATAAAAAAACAAAATGTACATTTTTAGGATCTGAAATAAAAATTATTCTTTCCATTTATCATTGGTAGACACGTTAGAAATTTATTAAATTTATATAACTGCTCATTTCTATCCCTGCCATTTGAGGCAGCTTACAAAGTTAATACCAAAAACAATACAAAAAACCAAAACCAAAATAAGTGCCATCAAAACAGAACTATTTTTAAAAACCCATAAAACCTGCTTTTCCTAACATGCAATCAATTTGCAAGCTCTCCACTGTCACCAGATCTCCAGTTAAGATAGCAAGACTACGTCTTCAAGTGCCAAGAAAGCCAACATGGTTAGTGCCAGTCTACCCTTGTAGGGGAGGCAGGAATGATGTTACAAAAGGCAAGCACTGCAGCAGAAAAAATTCTGGATGTTGGGAGCAGAGAGAGTATTAAAGTCTGTGGCACCCTACATTGCAGGGACTGGATGGGATCCATCTTTCCCAATCAATACCAACTGGAACTGGCCACAAATCAATTTAAGACAGTGCTGACATTGTACAGGATGTGGATTTGTTTAGCTATAAATTGTAATCATATGTGGGAGTAACCTTGGGAGTCTCTGCCAAGGGAAGTTAAGTGGCAGAATAGCTTAAAGACAGACTGTGGCTCTAAGGCTGCAAAAGAAGGGAACTTAACTTTCAGACTTGCAAGATTCTGTCAATATAGCTTTACACTGAAGTATAATTAGCTGATCTGGTTGTGTTTCTTATCTGGGATGCTCTGCAAGGCCAACATACATTTTTCACACAATTTAGTGGCATCTACTTCTGAACCATGAAAGTTTAGGAATTAAGTCCTTAAAGTATTTGTTAGCCTACAAGAATGTCTTCCTTCGCTCAGTATCTTAGTTAAGATTTAAGGGAAGATTTCATACTTTCCCTGCAATAATGATTACAGGATAAGCCTGCTAACCTTTACAGCTTGTTTGCACACCGGTAAATTGGGGCTAAATGCATTGGATGAATGCCAGTGTGATCAGTGAACAGCTCCAGGCACTGGAGTTAATTCAGTCAACCGTATTTTACTAAATATGAGACGCGTTTGTACAAATGCAACCTGCGTGATCAAGGTATCAAACTGGAAACTGGGGAGATTGTGGGTTCTAATCCCACTTTAATAAAAAGCCAGCCAGGTGACCAAGGGCCAGTCACTCTCTCAGCTCTAGGAAGGAGACAGTGGCAAACCACTTCTTTTTTTTTTAACTTGCTAAGAAAAATCGCAGAGATTTGTCCCGACAGCCTCGAGAATGGGACACAATTGAATTGGTGGAAAGAAATGGTAGGACAATCTTTTCCTATCTTTTCATGCTCAGGCAGAAGAATGGAAGGCTGAGGATACATATTCTGTTTTTTAATCTAAACATGGAAATGTACTATACAGAAAAAGGAAAAAAAAAGTCATTAATGCAGATTCCTAGCTAAATGGTTATTTTTTCCAAAGCAAAAATGGTTACAGGAACTTGGCTAGTCTTGTGAAGAGAAGGACTGGGGAGACATGATAGCAGTGTTCCAATATTTGAGAGGCTGCCACAGGGAGGAAGGGGTCAAGCTATTTTCTAAAGCACCCAAAGGCCAGACAAGGAATAATGGATGGAAACTGAACAAGGAGAGATTTAACCTGGAAATAAGGAGAAACTTTCTGACAGTGAGAGCAATCAACCAATGGAACAGCTTGCTCTCGTCATCACTTGAGACTTTCAAGAAGAGGCTGGACTGCCCTTTGTCAGAAATGGTGTAGGATCTCCCTCTTGGGCAGGGGGTTGGACTAGATGACCTACAAGATCCCTTCCAACTCTGATTATCTGTTAAGTCTGATTATCTGTTATCCCTGTGCTATCTTTACCTGTCTTCCTTCAGATGTGGGGAGTGGTTTAACTTTAATGAGACAAACAAAAAGATGAAGGAGAAAATAATCTTTTTTAATTTTCACTCTTAATGTCTCTGCCCCAGCCAGGCCCTCTGTAACTTTGCAAAATAATAATAATTGATTGATTAGTAATTATCAGAAACGCAGCTCCTTTTGAAGTTTTTCTCGTTCTTTTTATGCGCCTTTAAATAAAAAAGCAACGTTTCCGCAAATACCCATGGCTTAGTTCTCGCTTTTTTCACGCCTTTCGCGAATGCCTTTTTGGCAGTCACTCCCGCATGCGTTAAGTCCTTAGGAGGGAACCTCGGGCGTCGCCGTGCATCTTTATCACGGAATAACCTTCGTTGACCGCCATGGTTACTATTAAAAACTTGCCCGCATTTCTTATTCTCCCGTGCACTCTTCCGCAATGCACGCTGTTGCAAGTTTATTCGGAGCAAAGAAATTCCCTTTTCTTTAGTTACGGCCGTGTCACTAAGCGAGCCGTCCAGGATCAGGCCCTCCGCTGTTCTTCTGATTTCTGGCTCGGAAGATTCACGTGCAGACAAACTTCCACGTCACGCCTCCTTCCTTAGTTCCTTTTAAAGGGGCGGGGCAAACAAAAGGGGCGGGGCAAACAAAAGGGGCGGGATTTTCCGTGCCTGCGTGTCTTACAGGAGGCGGCAGACGTTTTCCAACCAATAGGAGCGGGCGAGGGCGGCGGCGGGGCGAAGGACGGGAATGATGGCGTCTGCGGGAATAGGACTACGGCGGCTCCTGGTGGCCGGTTCGAAAGCGAGCAGGAGGCGAGTGTGAATGTCGCGATGGAGGGGATTGCGCGTGAGCTCTCCGAGAGAACGGCATGGGAGGTGGAGGGGTGTCTTCGTCGTTGTCCCCCGCTTTCCTTTGCCACTTCTTAAAGCCGTCTCCAAGGCAGCTGATTCCTGATGTTGCGGAGCGTGGAGCTGCTCGGGATAGTTTTGCTACTCCTTTAAAGCAGGGGTCTCCAACCTTGGTAGCCTTAAGCCTGGAGGACTTCAACTTCCAGAATTCTGGAAGTTGAAGTCCACCAGGCTTAAAATTGCCAAGGTTGGAGACCCTTGCTTTAAACTGTGGCAGTGCACAAGACCCTTAAGCTGGGTGGACTTCGGCTCCCAGAATTCCGCAGAGCCAGCATGGGAGCTGAAGTCCATCCAACTTCAAGGGGTTGAGGCTGAGAAAGCCTCAAATATAATTTATGTTCTACTGAGCTGACCTTGATGACTGATTTTGCAATAGCTGAACAGCATCTAGCCTGGTTTGTCCTTCCATCTGGAAGCCCGTGGCTTTTACAGATTAGATTGGAAAGTCAAACAGAATCCTCCTGGAAGAAGAAGATGGTGGCAGATGACTTCCATACCGCTGCCAAGAAAACAAGGTGGGCAACGGTCCTTTCATGCTGCAAATCCTTGAATCACCAGGAACTGAGTTCAACTAGTGGGGACATTTTGTCTTATCATCATTGTGTGGAGATTATTTAAAGATGGCGAACTGATCCCTTTAGTTTTCTTGGGATTGTTTTAAATATATATTTTTAATAGTGCCTTGGAGTCAGTGTTGACTCCTGGCAACTTCCTAAACAAGTCCCTGCAGTTTTCTTGCAAGGTTTTCTGGAAGTGGTTTGCCATTGTCGTCTTCGTAGGGCTGAGACAGATTGACTGGTCCAAGGTCACCCATCTGGCTTAGTGCCTAAAGCGGGACTGGAACTCATGCTCTCCCAGGTTCTTTACACCCAGTACTTTAACCACTCTACCATTCTGTCTCTGCAATTCTTGGGATTATAGATCCCATAATCTTTGGACAAGGACAGGATGGTCTTAGCTTGAGTAAGGTGGTATGAAGAACGACTAGAGAACTTACTTAGAAGTGAGGCCATGAATTCAGAACTCCACACTGATACAGATCAGAGGAATAATAATAGTAATAAAAGTACATGCCACTTGACTCCCAATGACTCTGGGCAGTTTACAATGGTTAAAAACATTTAAAAGCAAAGAGCAGCTGGGCATAAATGGCAGGGAATTTGATCTAGGGAATAGAGAAACAGGATTGCATTTTTAGGGCAGATCTTGACAAAATCAGTGGCTTGCTCAATGAGATAGGACAGTGGTGGCTAACATTTTGGGCTCTGTCGATAATTGCGTGCATGCGTGCTCACATGCCATCACCCAGAAGGCAATGCACGCAAGGACCCCCATGCCCTCTGTGCATATGCGTGCGACCTGCCTGCGCCCTGTGTTTCTGTGCATGTGCAGGCCCCCACTCATGGCACACATCTGCGCATGTGTGCATGACCCTGTGCGCCACATGTTTCTACGCATGTGTGCATGTCTCCGCATGCCGCCCCCTCGCACATGCATGCCAGATATCCAACAATCAACTGGCGGGTGGCGCACACACATGTGCAGTACACCTGCTCTGGGCGAGGGCTTGCATGCCAGCAGTAATGGCTCTGTGTGCCATTTCCGGTACACGTGCCATAGGTTCGCCACCATGGAGATAGGAGTTTCGACAGACTAAGTAGTGGCATTTGCACCCCTCTGTCCATCCTAGTGTATTAATGTGAGAAAGAGATTTTTTTTTTCTTCCACGAATGTCCTTCATTTAAATTAAGGCAGTCAATATCCTATATCAGGGGTGTCAAACTGGCGTCATCATGTGACATTTCTGGACTTTTCCCCCCTTCACTAAACTGGGCATGGGCGTGGCCAGTATGTGATGCATCCGGCCCGTGGGCCACCAGTTTGACAGCATGGGACATCATGGGTTCTTAGTATGAGCATGCTGGTTGGGGAATTCTGGATGTTGAAGTCCATACCGCTTAAAGTTGCCAAAGCTGAGAAACACTAGAGTGGAGAGTCCAGCTGCCTAGGTATCTGCCAGTGCTGAGCTATTTTACACAGATTTGCTGATGTGATACCTGATGTCAGCCTTTTTTCAATGGAGACATTCTGCCTAAGGTCCAACCAGGCTGGTCTTTGCAGTTAGAAATAAGTGCTTTTGACAGATTTCATTTTGCTGTTTCATAATTTGTGTTGTAAATAAAAATAAATGGTGGGGACAAAAAAGATTTCAACTTTAGTCAAGTCTCTCGGTACCTTAATTAATGGACTGACTCTGAAAAAAACTTTTTATATTGAGTGCCTCTTATCTATGGGTTGCTTTTTCTGAACACTAGATGGAGCTAATGTAATAAATGCTGAAATATAACCAGAGTGAGGAAAAAAATTCTTGTCTTGCAATATTTTAGCAAACACAATTTTTAACAAAACTAAAATATAAATGACCAATAATATTGCTATCTTTATTTTAGATATGTTAATAATATCTTTAAAAACACTGCCAGTTACTTTTTAATATGTACATTGAGTAATCTCTTGCTTTTTTTGTATTCTGTTTTAATTGGAAAATTAATTGAAAAAAAAGTGTTTTCATTGGAAAAATAGAATCTTAATACACCAAAAGTTATTTGAGTAAAATGTTGTTTATATAAGATTTGAGGTTTTTGAAGTTTTCATCTAAGCTGCTGTTACTGTGTCAAATGTTTTTGAATGTTTTGCTGTTGTATTATTCATATTGCTTTGCTTAAACTTTTAATTAAAACGCTTGTATTTGCTGAATATGATAGTGATACTTAGTTGCTAATTGGATTTTGACATCACCCAAACATTAGCACAAACCAAATTTGGACTTAAGAAAATTGGTTTACAGAATTAACTCAATTCTTAAGTATCTTGCTTGTTAATTAATTGGGACTGACTTGGACATAAAATCAGAAACTAGAATCAATTTCTGCAATTTGCACAGAGTGCTATAAGATATGTTGTTGATGGTTATCCTGTGATATCATATTGGGAAGTAACGGGAATGGGAAGACAGTATAATTACAAAATTATACTGTAAAAGTTATGAGGTGGGTGCTCCAGTTCCTGGCTTACCTGAGCGAGGATGAGTGTGTTCTCCTGTGGTTTGCAGTGTTGGGTGTGCTAATTTAAGTGTTACAAACAGAGCGTTCTTAGCCCACTCATAAAGATCTGAGGATTTTTATCCTGGATAATTTGATGGTTGAGGGTTGATGGAAAACTAGTTGCGTTTTAACACTAACTTTTCTTAGGTTGTGAAAGGCTTTCCTTGAGATTGAAGATAGAGAAGTTCTTTTGTTGCAAATTTAGAATTTATTTGTGTATTTTTATAAACAACTCAAGGCAGTGAACATATCTAATATTCCTTCCTTCCTCCTATTTTCCCAGCAATAACCCTATGAGGTCAGCTGAGCTGAGTTGGTTTTCATGCCTAAGGTGGGACTACTAGACCATATAAATTTAATTTAATAAGTAAATAAATAATCTTCCTGGTACCTTAACCACTACAGGTAGTCTTTGGTTAAGGATTGCCCTCTTTAACAATCATTCAACATTATGACCATGCTGTAAGAATAGTTTTAGTGGTCCTCACATTTAAAACCTTCACAATGTCCTGTGGACTCCTGATTGCAATTTGCAAGCTTCACAGCTGACTTCTGAAAACAAAAGTCAGAAGGAAAGCTGACAGTTGCAATCCCATGATGTCTTACTTAATGACCACAGTGGAATTGATGAAAGTCCAGCACAGTTACATGTTTTTGCTTAATGACTGTGTTGTTTAGTGACAGATTTTCCAATCTCAGTTGTGGTCATTAAGCGAGGACTATCTGTATTCTGATAAGCAGATAATGTGTGCTTTTTAAGTGATTCTCATTAAGTCTGATTCTGGAATTCATTCTTTGAATAATTCCTATAATGATTGGTGGGGGAGGGAAGTTAGAAACAAGTGACAAAGCATGGTTATGACATCATGGAGTGAAACCTGTTATTTGTGTCAGATGCTGGGATGTAAGTACATAAGCAAACACGACATCTGTATCCCCAAGCCACTGTTTTGATATAATCAAAGTTTGCAGCAGATGGTTTGACTGGGGTGAGTGGAAGGTAAATCTGACCATTCCTCTCTCTCCCTCTGCCCCCCTTATTAACTTTCTCCAACCTGGTGCTCTTCAGTTCAGAGTACATTGCAGTTCTCATCATTTTCAGGAAGAGGAAAACGGTCATTTGGAAAATTCTACTTTTGAATAGCCTTCTCTCTCCTCCTAAGAAGCAGGAGAATGAAGTTAAAGGGAAGCTTTTGTTGAACAAAAATAGGGTACCACATACCAGATAATTATATCTGTGAGATTTATTTTCATGATCCTGATTTTTTGAGGTCTTTATTTCTGCTTCCTTTTTTATATGAATTGGTTGTTATACAAATAAGTGTCTGTCTTCTTGGTGAAATGACTGATCACTCTGAAGTCTCTTACACAATAAAAAGCAAGTGAAAAAACTCTGAGACACTTGGGACAGCCCAAGCCTGCTTTATAAAATATAGGCTACCAATTGTAGTTAAACATTTAAGAGAGACATTTTATCCTGAGCTTTCAGGTGACCTGATTTCCCCTGGTACTGTACATTTAGGGTTTTTTTTACATCTGCACCTAATTTGTAAAACAGACTTAATGAGAAACTTCAAATAGTTTAAACATCAGTTATAGTGATGGCAAGGTTTTAAAGGTCCAGTAATCTGTCCATGTTGATCATTGAAATGTGATCCCAGCTGGATATAATTAAGGACAAATGTCCTTCCAGGACTTGACAGTTGATGCTAGTGAGCTACTAGGCTGGTTGTCATTACTCTTCATTTGCTGTGCAAGAGTACAGTAATTAATTTCACCTAATGTGAATAAAGTTTAAAACAGTGATGCACCTGCATCTCCTGGGAATGTCTTATAAAAGGTTTAGTATTCACAGTGAATGTAAAAAGATTATTTTATGGATCGATGGAATGTTGAATAAAGTTACTGGAACTGGAAAAAGGGAATGAGCAGCATATCATACAAGTACAGGTAGCCCTCATGGGATAACCACAATTGAGCCCAAAATATCTGTTGCTAAACAAGACAGTTGTTGAGTTTACTTCATTTTACAACCTTTCTTGCCACAGTCGTTAAGCGAATCATTGCATTTAACACAGTTTGTTAAGTGGATCTGACTTCCTCATTGACTTTGCTTGTCAGAAGGTTGTAAATGATGATCACATGACCCCGGGACACTGCTAGTGATCTGAGTGTTGATCATGTGACCATGGGGATGCTGAAGCTGCATTTGTTGTAAGTGTTGCAAAGGTTGTAACTGAAAAAGGGTCATAAGTCACTTTTTTCAGTGCCCTTGTAACTTTGAACAGTCACTAAATAAACTGTTGTAAGTCAAGGGCTACCTGTATTTAACATTTCACTGGCTTTTTATTTGAGGGTGTCTAGTTGCTGGTTTTTAAGTAAAACAAAAGCTCATTAGCAGTATTATGGGCATGTCATAAGTCATTAGATTTGAAATATTTATAGTCCTCAAAGAGTTTTGTGATTAAGAACATTGTTCTGATGAGCTCTTCACCTAAATGAAAGGTTTCAAGGATTGCTTGTACAGAGCAATTGAAATGATTGTATTTGTTCTTTAGGTGTTGGGTAGTGTGTCCATATTGAGAAGGCAAATATCTTGTGTTGAAACGTTTCCCCTGAGTTTTAGGCAAGTAGATTTGAAAAAGGAAAAAAAATCTTATTTTTTGCTGAATACTTTAATGAGTTCTTTCCTTGAAGATGACAGCATATCCTCATCTGTTTTCACTTCTAGATAATTTTGCTGTCTGATGCAGCTCCCATTATAGCGATTTGGGGGCTCAGGACTTTATTTTGAGAAAATTTGATGCAGTACTCAAGAAGTGGATAGGAAAATTCCCCATCCCTGGGAAGCTCAAAGGAACGAAGTTGAATTTCCTTTCTCTGGAGAGCTTGTTTTAGGATGATATTAAATATATAGTGGGCCTCTTTTTATATGAGTCCTTTAGGGACACTGAGAATTTGTGTCTAGCCATTCCCTATTCTATCAGATGCTGAAAGGTGTTATTTACAAACCAAGACTGTCTACCAGAAAGCAATTCAGGTTTGTAAATTTAAATTCTATCCCTGCAGGAGTCCAAACTTGTACAGCTTTTATCAGCTATAAATGATGCAGTGTGCAGTTTTTAAGGAAAATAGTAGAAACTGGGAAACATCTGCCTGCTTAGAGTAAACATGATTTCTGTTTATTCCAGTATCTTTGATGATACAACAGTGTCTTTTATGAAAAATGCATATAAAAACCCTGAGCTGCAATTTTGTGAGGTATTTTAGCATGATCTTGTTCCATCTTGTTTTCCAGGCAATTCAACAATGAGATATATTTTGTTCACAAGGAAAAGTGGGGTATAAATTAGTTGCAGTAATAAATATATGTATAAATAACCCGTAGCCATGGCTGACAAACTTTTGCTTTGGAACCACAGAAAGCAAGCTGTTATTTCTACAATAGTTTTCCACATTCCAATTTGGACTTATTCCCTTCATCTTCTCAAGAAGGCATTGTAGTCCGAGAAGTACTGAAGTGTTTTTAGTAACAGATTTCTTATCCAGCAAGCAGGAATATGAACCTTACCCAACCTGGTAGCCACAATTCATCTTCTGGTGTTTTTTTCATGAATCTTCTCTCTCTCTCCCTCTCCTCTCTCCCTCCTTCCCTCTCTCCCTCCCTCCCCCCTCACATACACACACACACGTACACACCAAGCAGCAATAGAATTATTAGGGAGTAAAATTACATGAAACTTTCCATCTTTGTCTTAATACCACATGGTCCTACAAATGGTTTGGCATACATAAGTACAGGCAGTCCTCAACTTACTACAATGGCACTGAAGAAAAGTGACTTATGACTGTTTTTCACACTTATGACCCTTACAGCACCCCCAAGGTCACATGATCAAAATTCAGACACTTGGCAGTAACTTAATAACTGCAGTGATTTGCTTAACAACTGGCAAGAAAGGTTGTAAAATGGGGCAAAATTCCTGTAACAAATGTCTCAATGAGGCAACAGAAATTGCTCAATGATGGTCGTAAGTTGAGGATTTCATGTAGTCCTCAACTCATGGCTACAATGGAGCCTGCCCATTGTGATCAGAAGTTCTGCCAGCTTTTATGTAAAGCACCCATGTGACCACCTCACTTATGACCCCCGCATCCCTGCTCTACCCAATGTGGTTGTTAAATGGAACACAAGGTACCTCAAGGGCCCTGGAGGACATCTTGGGAAGCTCAGCTCAGGTCCTGCCCCAGTCTTTCCCCATCTTCACTTCCTGCCCCTTGAGGCAGCCGCTCAGAAAATGGTAGCCACTTCCGGAATTGCACCATGCGGCCCAGCAACAGTGTGGCCTGTCTTCCCTTCCCTAACCTGAGCTCTTGAGAGCTTTGAAGGGTAAGTGCGTGACGGGTGACACGGGGTGAGGAGGAAGGTACAGGGTCTGGTGCAGTGGGAAGGCAGCCTAAAGCCTGCGGGACCCAGTGGGGGGATGGGGGAAGTAAGCAGAGGGCACCGCAATGTTCCTGCAGTCAGTCCTAGTGGTGAACAACTACAAGGCACTGCAGCGGCATAACTTTGGCACCGTGTTGTAAGAACTTTTGGGGGTGAACCTTTTATGAAATTACTGTAATTTCCCAAAGGTAGGACTGAATTAGTGGTTGTGTTCAATTACCTGAGCAATGCTACGATGCAGAAATGACTAACAGGCTTTACTTTGCTTGACCTGCGGAAATGCGTGTGTAACCTTGAAACTCTCAGCTTCTGTGGTTGACAGATATATAATTTTAGTCTTCATGAGTTGTCAGCCTCAACTTAATAATCTGGTGGCAATGTGCAAGAATAGAGCAGAATAGTCAGTTATTTAAAAAAAATTATATTTGCCCTTTAATCCGGTTACTTCATAACATAGCCATATTGATTTTTTGTGACTTCATCTGTGAGAACTGCATATAGCCCCAAATTAAGTAGCTAGCAAAAGTCATACACATTACTTCATATTGTGTAATCTTCATACAAATTGCGCCCAGGTTTGGATGTACAGTATCAGGAAACTGAAAAATACATATGAGACACAGCTTTCCGATTTGTGATTTTCCTGAAGTTTGCCTGTTTCTGAAGTAAGAGCAAATATGAAAATTTAAAAATTTCCCTCAGTATTTTTTTTTTTAAAGTGGAATAGGAGTATTTGTGCATCGGTAATCTAATAATAATAACAACAGAATATCAGAGTTGGAAGGGACCTTGGAGGTCAAGCAGGAGACCTAAGCAGGCATAATGTGGTCCAAACTTTCCCATTCTGGGACCTCCAGAGGTCTGTGGCTTTGACTGCCACATCTCCCAGCTGGTCAAGAAATGACTTTTGATATTTCCAGCTTCGTATGGAAACCGTTTCTGGACTTGGTGCTCGTGACAGAAAAAGATGAACTCTTGACATTGGGTTGTACTAGTTAATATAGTTTGTTACAGAAATGGCTGGTATTTGTTAAATTGGTAAAGTAAAATGTTTATAACTAACCTTATAGTTAGGAATAATTGGTTTGGAAGAGTGGTTATGGTATAGGAACTAGGGGCCTTGAATTCTAGTCCCCCTTTAGACCTGAAAGTTGGCTGATTACTTTGGTCCAGTTATTCTCATTAGACCTACCTCCTCACAGAGTTGTTGTTGGGAAAACGGAGTCTGGAACAATATCTACGTTGCCTTGAGAAGTACAAATAAAGATAGGATATCAAGCAGAGGTGGGCTGCACATACTTTAACAACCACTTCACCAAAAATGTGAGCGTGTGCATGCACCGCCCTGTGCCCCATTTTCAGCCTGGATAGACTCCTGTAACACTCTGCTGGCCAAAATGTGGCACCGCGCAATCTCCCTGTGCCCCATTTTGGCCAGCAGAGTGCTTCAGGAGGCCATCCAGGCCAAAAATGGGGCACTATGCAGCCCCCTATGCTCCGTTTTGATCAGCAGGATATTGTAGGAGGCATATGTCTTGTCCCCCCCCTCGCTGGCCCACGGCAGAGTAGTACAATGCTGATTTGGCCCTCAAAGAAATCCATTTTGACATCCCTGCTGTAGATTTAAAGTATACCATAGTGGTCAACCATGTCATGTGAATGCCAAATGATGATTGTATAATTGTATAATTACTTTCTGAGAATGCTTTTATTGTTTTGAGCACCCAGAGTCTTGTGCAGTATTGTCTATTATTACGGATCTAAATAGTTAAATGAGTGAACTAAATGAATTGCTTATTGACTAAATCATAAATCATGTACAGCTCTGTCCCCTTAAGAAGTTATATTGATTATTAGTAAATGACTATAATTTTTTTTAATGTAGTTCAATTTGACAGATACTTTCAGGGTTAGGATTAGGGTTAGGGTTATCCCAACTGGCTTTCATGCCTAAGGCAAGACTAGAATTCACTGTCTCCTGCTTCATCACTACACCAAACGGGCTCTTTTGTTTTGTTTTCCAAAATGTATCTTCCAAATTGCATTGGCTTCATTCCCTTTTCCTTTCCTTTGGTTCCTGTACCCAGCATTTATCTCTTAATGAATATGTCGCCTTTTTATAAAAACTCTGTTTACAGCTTAACGTTTTGCATGCAATTATATATGAATAGTTTGATCAATATATTGCCCTACATAATTGGGATTGTTAGGTATCCACAAGCAAGTCTTGAAATAGCTTGATTTATCTTTGATGCTCGGCACGTGTCATTTACTGTCGGTAAATATAATGCAAACTGGAAAGCATATTCCCTGTACCTATGGTTAGTTTATCAATTATGCTTCATTCCTACAACCAACTCTGCATGCAAAGCTTTTGGATCATTCCAAATGTTTGGCTGTGTTTGCTTTTAGAGTCAAAGGGTTGCTTGGAGTTGCTGTACAGAAATGTTTTTCTTCCAGTAGGATATGGATAGAGACTTTTCATCCTGAGCTTATTCCATAGCTGGCTTTTGGTCTCTCAAATAAATATTAACTTATCTGGTTGAATTTGAGTTCTGGGGATATAGCGGACAATTTATGGCTAGCAAAGCAGGGGTGGGTGGGGTTGCCTTTGCTTTACCGTTTTGCAGAATGCTTTAAATCAGGGGTGTCAAACTCACAGCCCATGGGCCAGATGTGTCATGCGCTATGGCCACACCCTCGCCCGGTTTAGTGAAGGGGGAAAAAGTCTCAATACATCACATGATGACTCCATGACAACGTGAGTTTGACACCCATGCTTTAAATAATAACCATACCTCTGTCCAAATACTTGACCTTTTACATCCTGAAATGTTTGAGGAACTACTTACTTTGCAGTAAGCCCAAAGATGGTTTGTTTGATTCTGGCCTAGAATGTTTTGCAGATCCACTTGTGTCAGTCATGGTTTATCCTTTGGCATGTAGCATCCATACGGTCAGCTTCAGTTGTTTGTTTTGTTTTGTTTTTGCTATTTTTATTATTCTCATTCTGTAGGCATCATTAATGTAGCTGATTTTATATTTTATTCTTAGAGACATGAGAGTACATGAATCTCTTATGAAGTATAAAGAAAACACGCACATATAATTCAGCTTGTATTTCAAATGTTTTAACATTTCTCGATAGTGCAGTTGCCTACTGTAGATGTTGTATTTTATATACCAGGTCCTCATATATTGAGCTAGAAGTCTGATAATATTATGCTCTGGGTCCCCAGACAAAGAAAGCAGGGGGAAAAAATTAATCTTGGGAAGGATTTGAAACGTACTGTTTCTGCTTTACTTCCATCAGGAATATAAAAATATTCCTTTTTCTGTGAGACTTTGGTGCAAAGACAGAAGCCTCTTTTTATGTTGAAAGTTATTAGAGGCCTTTTGATGTGCTCTGTGTGAATACACACGTATGCTCACAGGAGTATTGTTTTTTTTTAGAGAGAACTACCTGTTTGGTTCAGCCTGTAATAGCAAAATCTGTCTGAGCTCTTTTCTATACCCAAAACAGTAAATCTGAAGACTGGCAATGGCATAATGCGTGTAGTTTCTGGCTTTACTTAGAAGCAAAATCAAAGGGTTTCTGAATAATGGCATTTAAAATTAAAGTGCACGGGAGTATTTCTCTATTTTATTTTATTTTTTACTTTTTAAAGGCAGCAAGTAAGAGCTCTCCATTCTGTTGTTTGTGTGGCTGTGCTGTCGCCCAATTATCCATTGCCTTGCAGAAAAGATTTCATAGACCTGCTGCCTTTGGTGAGGTCTATGGATGCTATTCTTTCATGAGAAGCTAACAGGCCTGAACTTTCCATACAGGATTGAGACGATCATCGGCCTTTGCAGTACGAAGGGATGTCCAATTACCAAGTATCATTAGTAGGCTTTGATACAGAGTAGGTGGCATTAGAACGGACACAAAAGTCTGGCCGGCCAGAGTCATTTTCCACAGGTATGGATGAAACAAGCCTGCATCGTAGTGTTGGGAGCAGTAGTATCCGCAGCGCAACCTTTTCTGTCTATCACTGAAAGCTGAAAGCTTGAAACGGTTGGATGCTGATCATCACACCCTTTGTGTCATCTGAAACCCAGCGCCATTTAAATTCATTGGGAGTCTTCCTGCTAGACAAAGCGCCGATATTGCAAAGCTTGGCTATACAGGGTACATTTTTAATAGTCAATGGAAATGCCAACCTGCACCCCCTTCACAACAAACATGAAAGTCTAAAACGTAATGCCAACCCCTAATTGGCAAGAAGTTCAATATGTTTAAGAGGCCTTTGTTTTTCCTATTTGCTTTTGGAAAAACATGGGCCTAATAACGAGAGGCGTAAACCAGTCCGTGATTTTCTTACAGAACATTAAGCCTCTCCCCCACCCATACATTCTCTGGTTGTTGAGCTCTTTGAGAATATTTTGTCTTTTGAACTTCAGATGTATCCAAAAATATTCTTGCTGTGGGAAACAACAGTGATGCAAAAGACCGATTACCATGAATTACCACAAAGCACTAATTCTGTGGGACTTAATTTAGTATTAAACTAAAAAGTGAAGGGAAGTTGGTGATATGAACCATTTATGAAAAAAGGTTATCAGTATTATATTCCTTTGAGATTAGGTAAAAATGGAAATTCAGTAGTGTGGGACTATCAGTAAACATGGTACCTATGTAGTCTGTGTATTCAAAAAGCCATTTTGATTTTCCAAGCCTCGCTTTCTTCTCTAGCAGTCTTTAACAGAGACAGTTTGGGATTTAGGAAAACATTTGGTATTCTGTTTGGTGTAGTGGTTAAGATATCAGGTTAGAAACCTGGCAACCATTAATGCTTTGGGCACGAAGCCAGCTGGGTGACTTTGGGCCAATCAATTTCTCTCAGCCCTAGGAAGGAGGCAATGGCAAACCACTTGCAAAAAACCTTGCCAAGAAAACTGCAGGACTTTCCAGGGAGTCTTTGAGAATTAAACACGATTGAATAGAAGAAGAAAAAAGAAAAATGAAGACTTTATTTTTAAATTCTTGATATAGTTTTAAAAAATAAGGATGAAATAGAGGAAGTCTACCAAATAATAGCAAAAGACTATGCCCTAGTTCTGGATTTTGCAAGATTGAGCATGAAGTGTCACGTTGCTTTTTCATACCTACCCTTAAATAAGCTTCAATAAGCTTTCCATCTGATGCATTTTAGATGTGTGGACTTAAACTCCTATTATTCCCAGAAAGCAAAAGAATTCTTGATTAGTATTTGCCTAAGATGCATTTATTGTTCTAGTTCTTATATTGGCACATATACATTTTATCCAGACTCAATAGTCCACTGATACTACGTGCGATTTGATTTTCTTTACAGACACACACTCCACAATTAACATAGTTTATGACACTTTTCCATGCTGATTTCCTAGGCAATTGTGATTAGGTTGCACATTATGTCAGTTCTTGGATCTATATATAATTGATCTTGTCGTTTTGACTAATAAAATACTATAATAAAGTACTTTTTCAAAGAAGCCTTTAGAAAGTCTGCTAGTAATTGCACCGGGTGCCAGATTTTAATTACTGTTGGCATTTCTGTGTGTATTGCTGGCAGTGGAGCCAGTCTTACTGAAAAAAGGCATAAATTTTGACACTGGCAATATGGGAGCTCAGCGTAAGAGACTGTAAGCCGGGTACTGTTCTGCTTTAATGTACCGATTAAAATATTCAGTGTTAAGTGCAAAACTGTGCTAATCTCAGGCTTCAGTTGTGTAATGATTCAGATTGTTAGAAAGCAGCATATGTAATAGCTTCAAATAAGGATTTTAAGAGGAGAAAAATAGGATGCTACATCGTAAGAAATATGGTTGGCATCTACCAGGTTTTCCATTAAGTTCCAGGTCACAGACAAATAAAGGAAGCATGTTAAGGGAGGGGGGAAAATCCCCTTTTAAAAAATAATTAGGGAGATGTCTGTTTTGTTCACCAGATGGAAAATCAGTACTTGTGGGTGGTCTGTGCTGGATGGGGCATCTCACAATTGGCAGAAGTATGCCTTTAACTTTTAAAGTCCTGGGACAAAATGGAAAAGTAATTGACTGCTGAAAACACTCCTTTTCTGGATACATTTCGGTCTTTTTATACCTGAAGGCTGGTGGAGTTTCTGTCATTTCTTGTATGAATTCCCTGACTTCCAGTTCGTTCATTCACGCCTGGCTTTTTATTTCGTGGGATTGATTAGGAAGCCGTTTGGCTCAAGTCTTTGAGATCCAAAGCATTATAATGGCTGCCCACACATGCATCTTGGACCTCTTTGAAGCAGCTTTACAAGCCACCACTCTAGACAGCATTTTGCAAACTTTAAAAACTTGAAACGCTTTTCTCAAACGCAAACGTGGCTAAGTATTTCAGAAGGCATAACTTGCCTTACATTCCTATGAGGAATAAAACAATATTTAAGTGGATATATTCAATACATAAAAATAATTGTAACATTATGGAAATAGACCCGTGTTAATCAAAATTTAGAATAAAGGTAGTGGTTATAGTGGGTATCAAAGCTATGCTTGTTTAATGAAAAGCTTCTGTATATGTGGGTTCTATACATTTGCAATAAATATTGCTTTTTCCCCCATTAAAGAATGGCTAATCAAGTGAAGAGCCAGTGATCTTAAATATATTTGAAGTCCGCAGGATCTAATATAATCTGGACAATCACCAGGACTAGAAGTTTTAGTTTCCTGACCTTTTGGTCTTGTGCTGGAGCCCATCCTCAGGAAACTTCTTTCATCAGAATGTTCCCCATGTTTGAAATCTCTTTTGCCTTGCCTTCTCCAGTTGGAAATTCCAATTATTTGTTCTGTAAGATTGCATTTAGAAAGTAAGACAGTTGAACAATTGTCAACAATTGTCTCATTCTAACTGCTTCTAGGACTAACAAAAATAACAAGCTCTCCTACACCATCATATCCATATAGTATGGAGAAGTATGAATAAATGAGCAATATTAAAATACTCCTGGGGTCAAGAATAAGAATAACCAGTAAAGCAATGTTCTCAAACTTTATACCCCCATGAGTATCAAACTACAGTATAGCTCCCATAAGACTTGGGCATTATGAACATGCTAATCCACAACATCTGTCTGACAGAGAATGACTGCCCTAAGGGAAATTCTTCATGGGACTGACTTGTCCTATAAATCAGTGCTGCCATCCTGGATTGCATTGATTATACATTGCCCTGGGGCTTAAGAATCAGTGATCCTCTCTATATTCCTAAACTACAAATCCCAGCATTCTTCTCCATTGTTGGACATACTTGATGTGGTAATTCATGTCAGACTTGATGATAAAAAAGACAATAAAACAAAGATAAAAGATAGCATTTTCTTAAACATCTAGAAACAGATAAAGTTATAATTACTGTAGAAGCCAGCATGGGTTGGTTAAAAACGATCATGCCAAACCAACCTTATTTCATTCTTTGGCAAAGTGACTAAATTAGTAGACAGTGAAATGCTGTGGCCATAGTATATTTAGATTTCAGTAAAGCATTCGACAAAGTAGGCCACAACCTTGGTAAATTAGAAAAATGTGGGATACACAGCATCACCACCATGTAATTGGCTGACAAACCATACTCAACAAGTAGTCCTTAATGGTACTACATGAAAGGAATTAATCAGTGGAGAACCACAAGGTTCCGTCTTAGGCCCAATATTCTTCCATATCTTCATAAAGGACTTAAGTAAGGTAATAGAAGGGAAACTCATCATATTTGCAGATGACACCAAGCTGGCAGGAATAGCCAACACCCAAAAGGCAAGCTCAGGATCCAAAAGGATGTTGACAGACTTGAACAATGTGCTGTGTCCAACAAAATTAAATTAAATTAAATTTAAGCAAGGTTTTATACTTAGGCAGGAAAAACCAAAGGTACAAGTACAGATTAGGCAAAACCTGGCTCAAAAACAGTAAATTTGAGAGGGATCTTGGAGTTCTAGTAGATGATCACTTAACTATGAGCCAGCAGTTTGCTAATACAGTCCTTGGTTAAATAAACAAAGGCATAGAATCAAAATCACGTGAAGTATTAGAATCGCTTTATAAAATCTTAGTAAACCATACCTGGAATATTGCATCCAGTTTTGGTCACCACATTACAAAGAAGATGTTGAGACTTTGAAAAAAAAAGCGCAAAGAAGAGCAACTAAGATGATTAAGGGCCTGGAGAGCAAAACATGAAGAATTTGGGTTTGGCTAGTCTAGAGAAAAAAAGGAGTAGGAATGACATGATAGTAGTATTCCAGTATTTGGGGGGTTGCCACAAAGAAGAGGGGATCAACCCAATTTCCAGAGCATCAGAGGACAAGAAATAATGGATGGAAACTAATCAAGGAGAGAAGCAACCTGGAATTGAGGAGAAACTTCCTAACAGTGAGGACAATTAATCAGTGGAATAGCTTGCCTTCAGAAATTGTGATTGCTTCATCACTGGAGGTTTTCAAGAAGAGACCAGACAGCCACTTGTCTGAAATGGTACAGGGTCTGATAACTGAAACATGGGGTTTTTTTTGTCATTGCCTTCTTCCTAGATGTCCCCCCTCCTTTTTTTTTTTAACTTCCCAGACTGGTCCATGTCTCTGGAATTTTGAGATGATTTCCATCTAAGAACTAAGATGGGTCAAAACCAGAGGTGGTATTCAGCAGGTTCTGACCAGTTCTGGAGAACCAGTAGCGGGAATTTTGAGTAGTTCAGAGAACCGGCAAATACCGCCTCTGACTGGAGATTTTACAGTATCCTTTCCCTGCCACACCCATCAAGCCACGCCCACAGAACCGGTAGTAAAAAAATTGAATCCCACCATTGGTCAAAACGCTACTTAATTTCCAAGATGCAATGAGTTTAGGTCATATTGGTGCTGCCATAGGCATGATATGCACATATCCCTACATTGTTGACATCTTTGACTGAAAACACACACACACATACACACACACACACACCAATAAACTTAGCATCTCCAAATCTTGTGCTCTCTAGAGCAGGGGTCTCCAACCTTGGCAACTTTAAGCCTGGCGGACTTCAACTCCCAGAATTTCCCAGCTGGCTGGGGAATTCTGGGAGTTGAAGTCCACCAGGCTTAAAGTTGCCAAGGTTGGAGACCGCTGCTCTAGAAGTATTAGACCAAGGACTCCCAGAATTTGCAGTCTTTGACCCCTAGTCTGAAGATGTCTTTATTGCCTTAGCTGGAGAAAGCTAGCTTAACTTTTTCAATCATGAAACATACCAAGGATTGTCTTGTAAGGTACACATTAATATATTTGTTTATGGTCACTGTGTTTAATGTAATCATTGAAATTTGAATTTTTGATTAAAATTAGGCTGTGCTGAAATACTTTGGCAATAAAATTAAATAATAAAAATGTTTAATTTGCTTTTCTATGTCATTCTAAAAATGTAATAGGTCTTATTACCCAATAAAAATAACCAGTAACAAAAATACTAGGAAAACTATTTATGTTATGTGGAAGAAAAATATTAATTAATAAAGCTTTCATAAGTGTTAGAACAAATCTATTGAAATTATTTCCACCAATCATGTCATAATATTTTGCTAGAAATAGCTAATATCTTTCAAGATATGCCCTAATATTTTTTTAAGGAAATCATACAATGGAGAGGAGGGGAAAAGATTTGCAAATTGGTAGCTGATTCATATTTAACGTTTGATTCTTATTTATGTATGTGTACTTATTAAAGGTTTCTTGTATTAATATATACAAAAACTTACTTCATTTTTAATTTTTTGCCAGAACACTATGTATTAAAAAATAAAATAGCTAATATTTTATTACTATTTGAACTGGAGTCCTCAAATCAAGAAAGAATATAATGTAATATCTAGGTCAAGGAGCAATATTTCTAATTCCTTCCATCTCAACTATACTTCATTTATTAAAAATGCAATAATGGTTCCATATTCTCTCACTCTTTCCCTGTTTTCTCTCCTTCCATTCCCCCTCCCAATATCACAGATGCTTCACAGTCTGTCCTCCTTCCTTCTGGGCACAGCATACGGATTTTTTCAAAATAAAACTCAATTTTTTGATGTGTGTGTTGTACTATTAAAAGCATAATTTAGGCACTCATGATGGTTCACTACCAGCAAAAGACAATGGTGTGTTTGGAAGTAACCAAGACTGTGAAAATGTTATTTAACAACTTTTACAAGACACTGAACAAAAAAAAACATTTTGTGCTTTTTTTTAAAGAAATAAGAAGCTACTCTGGATTTACTGTTGTATTACCTTCCCCCCTCCTCTTCCCAGAAGTATGTATGAATCTGGTTAAATTAAAATAAAGATTATATTTAATTGGAAATCTGTGGTCTCCGTGCCCCCTTGGAAGCTTGGGAGAAGGAAAACTAGTAAAATGTAAAAACATAAGGCATAAAATGCAAGCAACATTTCTTAGAAAAAGTAGACTATAGGTGAAATGGATAAATAATTCACCAAATCTCAAAAACAGAAGAAAGTGGAATAATAAGGAAACAATGAATGAATTGGTTCAGACTGTCATTCTGGTAGTAGAACCTATTTCTTGCACACACTATCTTTGTGTTACCTTGTTAATTCCTTTCTCTATGTACTATTCTGTAAGCCAGGAAGTCTTCAATTAATGGTCCTCTGTTACATCTCCACTGAAAAACTATGTTTTAAGACAGGGAGGATCCTAAACCATAATTTGATTTCTGAAGGTTCTAACTGGTCCCAAGTATGATAAGAGAAATGTAAGCAAGCCATATAATGTCTTATATACAACAGCCATAACTCTAGGCTATTCTACTGCTTAACAGCATTTATGTTCAGGATATTCTCCTCAATTTGAGAATGGATCTCTCTGTAATCCACTTGTTTTTGTCCTACTGCACTCTGGAGTAGTGGGCACTATGGAGCACTATGGGCACTATGGAGAATAATCCATATTCTCTTCTCTGTGACAACCTTTCAACTATATTGTAAGGCTATAACAGGACTTCTCTTAATGGAATAGTTTAATCATGACCAATCTCTTCCAAGCAAAACCAATCCACAGCTTGCTTTCTTTAACAATGGACATATAGCTAAATTCTGTTTTCCATATGAACATGAATGTAGCATGTAATTCTTTGGCTTTGTATTCTTTAAAACTGGCAAAGTTTGTTCTAAATAAAGTAAATATTCTTTAATTTGGTATTAGTAACACTGCAACATGTATAATTTATTTCTGTGATTCAACATTGCAAACCAAACTCATTTTCATATAACCTAACGCCTTTTGAAAACACTGGTTTCTACAACTGAGTAAGATCATAAAACGACAGAAACCACAGTAATTAAATGTATGTGTAAATTGACCCTGTTTATTGGTATTAATGGGATTTGCTGGGCTTAAATCCAATTCTACTGCTTTTAATGAGCTGGAAGCCAGTCATATACACACTTGTTCAGAAATAGCAAAATATCCATAGTTTTAGATGGGTTTTTTTACTTTCTGCAATATATGCATTTTCATCAGTATACTTGTGTGTACAAGAAAGTCTTTATTAACAAAACAAAAACAAAAAACTACCATGGACTTTTCAACACTTGCCCATATGCACTGTGTAATCTATTGAATTTCTGAAGAAAGGGATACTGACAGGAAGTCTTGGAATATATAGTCATTGGCTGGGCTTATGTGTTACTTAAACCATACCTGCCTATTCAAAGACAGGGAGATAGTTTTGTTATATTCAGTGAGACTGTCTCAAACATTAAGCTGGTCCAGTCCTTAAGTGCAAGGACATTCATTGGAGACTTGATCACAAATAAGGTGCAATTTGCTCTTCAGTGTAAAGGAGATTTGCTCTTCAATGTAAAAAAGATGTAAAATGACAGTAGCCTTTTCAATTTCTACTGTTGGGAGTACTCAGAAACATGAATCTGATGTGCTCTTTCATTGATTTATCTGATACAGGAAGGCAAAGGTTCTGTGATTATCCTTTACTGCTGTGCTGAAATGTTGGAAATAAGTAGGGGAAAGGTTCAAATTAAACCCTAACTAGGCAGAATTCATTTCAGTTATAGAATTGTGCTACTGCTGAGTCAGATATAGGTGAGATACATCTGTTATCAGGCTCTTCCTAGATATGGTGATGACCTATATCACACATGCATGATGAGTTTCATTATCTTTCTTCACAAATAAGAAAGAAGTTGATCAGTGTCCATCCATCTGAAGAATTCCCAACATTGGGTGAGATGATTTTAGTTCCTCAGGTGCACTGCCTAGGCCTAATGCACAATTAATTCCAAGTCCATACAACCTCATCTTAATTCAAGAGCATTTGATTTTGCCAATCTTTGTTCAAGAAAACAACATTCAGGCATGCCAGATAGTGTGTAGTCTTTTCTATGATTCAAAGAAAACAAATGAGAAATAGCTTTTTAGGTCTTTTAAAGAGACTTGGTAGATGAGATGTCATCAGCCTACACAAGCTGCATGCTGAGGATGACTCTAAAGGATGTGAGCACCAGCCAGCATCAGTTCTGCATCCACAGGGACACAAAGTTAGCCTCCTTTCCCCAGTTAAAGCCAGATAATGTATCACCCTTCTGTTCTGATGGTGATAGTCCTTTTTCCCTCCTAGAAGATTCACTTGTACAAATGTGTCTTTGGAATAAGATAAACTTCTGTCGATCCTTCAAAATAACTAGAGCTGTATTATGTTAAACTAAGATGCAATATTATCAACTTGATCAAAGGGGGCTATGTTATAATGTGTAAGCATGTAACATATCTAGCTAATGTAAAAATGAATTGTATAGCAAATAAGTAGCTAATACTGTTTAACCTGAAAGGAATTCCACTTCTTTTTTCTTTGGCAGTTATGTTTAGGTTGCCATTAAGACTGGAAGACTTCCAAACAATTCATATAAAATGAACATAACAACAGGAATCAACTGGAACAGTAATTGCAAGAATATCCAGCAACTCAACAATAGTGTTTTGATTTGTTTTTAAAGACGAATAAAGATATTTAGGTCTTTTCTAACAACCTGTAAAAAGAAATTCTCTTAAACTCTTGATGGAGCTTCATCCTTGTAAACTTCATCTTCATCCTTCTTAAGAAAGTCCGTCAAAGACACCCATTTGAGAAGAAACACTGGCAACAATTTAGAGATATTTTAGAATGATGTCATTTTTTGGAGCAAAGCAGCATCTTTCTCACAAAGAAAATCCAAAGAGTTTGTTGATCATCTAGATCAGATTTGAGATATGGGTGGAACCAAAAGAGAACGCAAACAGATAGGGATGTCTACAAAAATGGGGAGAAAAAAATCAAGATGGAGGCCAAACCACATGATGAAATTCTGCTCCATTTTTAATGTTCATTGTAGTCTCAGATGAAGCCATTTGAAAGAAATGTACGGTAATTGGTAGGTTTACAAAATTGGTGATAATCATGATTTTATAAGTATCCACTAGATGGCAGTCACACCTTTTCATAAAAGCTGGATTGGAGACTGAAAAATTCTGGGAAAGCTTTGATGCTTTTGATCTTTAATAACAATTATCCATTGACTTTTACTATACATCGACTTTTTTAAAAAAATCTATTTTGTCCCTTTGAATAAATGGAATGCAAAAATAACAAAACATCTTTGCATCATACTCTCTTTGTTAGTGTGAAAAATCTTATTTTGACTAAAAGTGAATATTTTGAGAGGAGTTGATTCAATTATACAGTAGTTGATATAGGTAAAGGATAATTTGCTTCTTTTTTGATATCAGTGAATTAGAAATAAAAAAATTAAAAGGTATCATTGAAAAATAAATTTACCTTCCATTATTTAACGTTTGTATTTTGCAATGAAATGTGAAATGGGAATCTTAACGATCAGGTACATATTTGATTAATTGCTGAAATGGAGTTACCACTTATGCATATTAGTACTGAATTGAGAAGTCTTATGTAGATTCTCTGGTATTTGTATGATTAAGGATAGTTCAGATATGTAAAGAATTAGAAACCCCTCTGTGATTGTTGAATATTGTGTTTCTGCAAAGGATTTTAGAGATATTTGCTTCTTCCCAGTCCAGCACCACCCAGACATCAGATAGGATTTCACAGCATGTTGTTTCATCATGTTTATTTGAGAAAGTGGTGCCAAAATAAAGCAAGCCTTAATTCATCATAAAAGGAAATTGTTGTTTGTGATATCCATATTCTTCATAGCATATTGGCTTTTACAAATGCTAAAATAAGATTGTCTCTGTATAGGCTGCAAGCAATGGGGCAAATTTCCCTACTGTTGCAATTATTGTGATTCATTTCTACTTGTATCAAATGAGTTGAACTTCTCTATTGCCCACTAACATATTCATAACCCTATAAGAGAACTGACTTTCTCCTGGAGTTATTGCTGTATTAAGGAAATCAAATATAATTTGATTATTATATTAAGAAAGCCTGAGAATGAAATTTTGGCCCCAAGAATAAACCTGATTAATGAAAGATGGTCTTTACCTTCTCCCCCTCCTCCTCTTCCTCTTGTGAAATACAGTATATACATAAACCCAATTCAGCCCTGTGTTTCTTAGCTGTGATAGCAGCCTTCCATGCCCGATTGCAAAGGTTAACCTGTACACTGCATAAGGATAACAGATGGAAATGTTGGTGTTCTGCCATTGTATGTTCTCTCTCTCCCTCTCTGCCACACTCACACACACACACACACACACACACACACTCATTCCAAAGGGAAAAAGGATCTTGTATTTCTGTGTTTAAACCTTTGATCTTCTTTCACATTTAAGGGGAAGAGTCCTTCTTTTCACAGGAGACACATGGCCATACATCTGTAAAAACACAGCTGTGTGTAGCAAAACAACAAACCTAGCTTTTAAAAGAAAAGACAAAGGCTTTGCTCTGCCAATTCAAAAAGTATTCATATTAGAACTTAAAAAAAAAAGATAGCGGTGTGTTGGTCCTTTGGATTTATACCAGGATTTGCTACCACTCCTTAAAGCAGTTTTTTTTAAAATCTTAGTGTTGGTTAGCATGGGGTTTGGCTGTTGTGGTGGTTCTTTTTAGCTAGTGGGCAGGTAGAACCAATTCTTCCTAAATGAGTGAAGTGAAACCACACAAACACAATCAAAAAGCTCTGACAAAGGAGTCAGATTGAGCGCTGTGGGGTTTTTTTTCTCCTCAGAGGATTTTTAGGATCTTTCCAGAATATCCTTGTAATCTCATTAGGCCTATATATCGGGCACAGGGCTTTTTTATGCATGCACTTCTCTTTGTTTTTGAGACATCTCCATCTTCCTTGATCGCTTTTGGCTTACTTCCCTTGTATGAGGGGCATTTGTACTTTTCGGTATGGCTTTAAATGGAATCTGGTCAGTGCTCAGTGGCAGAGCAGATTCTATGCAGCCAGCAGAAGAGTTTGGGAGCAGATCCTTCTGTGGTCAGGTCGGGTCTTGATGAATCAATGACTCCAGCTCAATTCAGCGCAGCTTCATATGATCACATACCTGCTGTATTTGTTTCTTAGGGCAAGATCAGTATGCCATTATTTTGTTTCCGCAAGGCACCGCTCTTACTCTTCCTTTTTAAAAAGGCTGGCATTTCATGAATAACTCATTATTTTGTCCTTGATTATATTTTCGGCTTCTGTCTGTTTCCTCCTGCATTCTGGTGTGAGAGTTTCCCAAAACATATTGTTCTGCCTCAATCCATGGCAGCAAAGAGCCTTACAATATTATACTTACATATTTTTTAGATACAGAATTTTATCCTTAAAGGAATCACTATTTTATTCAATGTTTTTGGTCCATCATAACTTGTCATGCCCGTTATTTGATCCATTTTGTTCTCTCTATAATCAAATGATTAGTTCTTTGATTTAATAATTTTTTTGTTTTAATTTGCATTTTTATGTTTTTGGTTTTATCTATCATTACCAGTTAACAAGTAAGCCCAAAATAATCATATTCTTGAATTTAACGTGCTTTTTTACAAAAGCAGCCATAAATTTCTAAAATTGGTTTTCATTGGAGCTACTTCAGACTGCTGCTGTTGAAAATATTGAATTTTGAATTTTCTTTCCATATTTTGTATGGTCCTTCTGAAATCTTCTGTATTATTCCTTTCCAATCACTAATCTTTAAAATAGAGAATACTGTTTTTACTGGCCACACTGAATTTCAGATTTTCTATATTACCTCACACAGAGTGTATATATATGGTTTGTGTGTAAGGTTTGTGTATTTGTGCATTGTAGAGCCTTACAGATGGGAGTTTGACAGAAAACATTTTGATATTGAATAAATCCAGCCAGAATCTTATAATGTGCACAAACCGCAGGGTAGGAAATGAAAAGGGAGACAGCAGAAGGCTGTTCATTGTAATCTTGCGTGCTAGAGATATTTTTAATTTTCTCAGAAGAAAACAAATTGGGGAGGGGGCTGCTAGCATGTGAATTCCTCCTCCCACCACCTACTGCCTCCCACTTCTCTCCAGTAATAATGGCAGCTTCATTAGCAAGCTGGCAAAAAAAAAGAGGGAGAGGGGATTTTATTCATAATAATCCAAATAAGTAAATAAAGAAACGAAGGCAGCAGGACAACAAGTTGGGTTCTTTGCAGCAAGCAGAAAGTTTCTCCTTTGAAGTGGCTTATTTCTCTCCTCACCCTCTGGGATGGAAGGAGGGAAAAACAACAACCGTAAAGATCTAAAGCAACCCGAGGAATGCTGAAGTGATGCCGCCTCCCCGCCCCTCCCCCTCCCCCACTCCCGAGCATTGAGATGAGAAGAAGGCTTAAGGGGCTTTAGGGACTAAGCGTGCCCTTGGGCTGCAGTCTCTGAGGGTGGCCAGTAGGTGGCAGTATTGACACAGAAACTAACCAGGGAGAGGATTATGAATTGCCAGATCCAGAGAGAGAGAGAAAAAAAAGCACCCGAGCTCCAGAATTGGTCCCTTTGCGTTTTGTTCCAGGGACTGTCACCCCCTAAGCCCCTGTTGGGAGGATCATGCAAAGCTTTGAGACCGGGGGTGTCTTCTTCTTTTAATCAGGTGGACCCTGAAATAAAGCTTCCATTTTAAAATGGGGGAAAAGAGGCAAAGCGTGGTCAAAAAAGTCAAAATGGTGGCCACTGCAGTGTGTGGATCACTGTTCTACCCATTTTAATGTACATTGCACATAAAATAAAAAGAAGGTAGAGCATCGTTTGCCCTCGTGGCCTCCATCTTGACTTTCGTTGAATTTGCCCTGTGGAAAGTATCCTTCATCCTTCATACTTCATGAAGAAGGGGGAAAAAGAGATTCACACTTTTCGCTTCATGATTTTTTGAGTTAAACGTTTGGTGCTTTTTTTTAATTCAAAAGACAGTTCTTGCAGAAAGAGAGCCTGTTTTCCATATGTAATATAGTCCTATTTTAGTGGATTTTTTAAAAAAAGTATATCTATTTTTTGTTCTCATCTTCTTTAAAGAAAATATTTGTGCCCTGGCTTTGTGTTTAATCTTACACACACACACACACACACACACACACTGTCTCCCTCACAATGCTCTTTTGATCTATTTTTGTGTAACAATCGACCCAGAGTTGGTATGATCACACTGTAGTTTGGGAGCTTCCAAAGGGTTCAGCTTTGACTGGATTGTGCCCGTTGTCATTCTGGGATAATTAGCTGCCAAGAATTACAGCCCAATCCTGTACCATTTTTTTCCCCTCAGAAAGAAGTCCCACTGTGTTCTGTGGCAGTGAGTACCAAGTAAATGTTCATAAAATATGGGTCGCTTTTCTTTCTTATCCCACACTAAATGTTTATCTCTGCTCGCTTTTCCCATGAAGTGGGAATTTTGCAAGGTTTCAAATAAACCCACTGCCCCCTTTCTCCCCCACCCGTTCCCCAAAAACCTCATTGAGATGCACAGCTATGTTAAGAAGTAAGAAGATTCTTCAGTTTCACTGGATATGTTAAAAGCACAGCTTGACTTTCTCCACCGTTTGTTAATCGCATCCTGTTCTCCACTGTTTTGTTGTTTGGTGGTGAGGAATGTTAATTTATTTGAAGTGAAGAGTGCTGACATTTCCCCCTTTTTAAGAATGAAGCATGGCCCCCTTTTTAAACATACCTGGTCCACCTCTGGATCTTTATTGCAACAACCTGCATGAATACAAATGCTTAGCAAACAGTTATTATCACATGACAACGGAATGATCAACTCCTTTAAATGTATGGTAGTGGAAATCTAGAGAGTATAATTGAGAGCTTGTATATGAAGCATTTTATTACTCTGCCCTTTGTCTTTTGTAGAAGGAGAAAAAAAAGGACAGAAGAATAACAAGTTCCATAAATCACATATTCTTTATAAACCTGCTCTGAAATTAACACAGAGACAGTTGAGCATAATCAGCGTGCTTTGAATAAGAAGTGGGAGGTGATTCCTCTAGTTTGAGAATAGGAGACTTCAGAAAACTAAATTATTTATAAAAGTGTACTTAGCTGTACAAAATGATTTTATCAAAGAAGAATGAAGAACAGAACTTATCAGGTTGTTATGGCAACTGAACTACTTAGCCTGGGATGTGTATACATCTCGAATATAACAAATCAGTACAAAGTCACTATATTTTCTAGTTTGGGGGAAATAAATTAGAATGGGAAAGCTTTTGGTCTTTTTATTTATGACTACTAAATCGTTAATCTGTGTTTTCTTGGAGGAAATCTATGAGGTTGCTAAGAGTCAACAACTACTTGATAGTTGTTAATAAAAATATAAATAATATATATAATTTAAAAAATCTGTTTTTGTAGTATCTTTCTTAAATCCAACTTCATGGAAATAGTAGCTTGTGCATTTTTCTGCTATGATTTGTTTGATAGCATAATTTCAGAGGTTTTTTAACTTGGATTATTATTCAAGCTTTTTGTTTGTTATGGAAAATGGAAGACAGATTACACTGTTAAAAGCTCCAACAACGTTTGAATTATAACTCTCAATTTTGCTTACAAAATCAGGTTTAATTTTATGAATTAAATCCATAGAAGTTTCAACTACCCAGGATTTTGTACCTTGATTTGAGAGTAAATTCTTTTACTTAGTGGTTCTTCCATATAATATGATTTATGAGGACATTCACCTATATAAAAGGCAGTGTCATCCATGAGACCGAAATCCATGGGATTAAAAGGCACTTTTTCAATCACATGATTATTTATTAAAAAAAATACCAATTCAGTATTTAGAAAACAGCTCTCTAACAAAAATAATTCCCTGCCCTGATCCATAAGAAATGTATTTGCAAATGGTTGAGTTCCCAAATGTCATTCAAATTATATTTGTATCTAAGTAAATGAGGTATTTATATTCATGCTGTGTGTGTGGGGGATTATTCTCCTATCATAAGTTTTAAAACATCTAGTACAAAACTTTGTGATTAGGAACCATAAGGTTTTTTTCCACACAGTGAACTTATTTTCTTGACACATAGTTGAAAGTTTTCCTACTTTATTGCACAAAATTACTTGATATTATTTAATTGAACATGAGGGTGTATTGCAGGAATTTCCGCTTTTTGATGGATTAATTGTTTTCCTAATACTTAAAAGGCTGAGATCCAAATATTTTCCTTTCTGTTGCAAAATTAACTGCAATAAATCTGTCAGACCCAATTTATTCATGGAGCATTTCCCTTTGATTAAGTCTGCACATTTGTGTGTGTCTGAAAGAAGCTGTGAAAGGGAAGGAGAGAAGTATAGGAGCATAGACAGCCTCAATCATATTTACATTTATTTGGGCATTGTAAAGTGATATAGGAGTCCAAAAATATATGGCTGAAAGGGTCAAAGGCAGAGTAGAGATGGCTTCAGCCCACCTTGTAGCTAAAACAAAGTTCATGAGTTTATGAGGGTGATCCTTTTGTGCTTGTGCACGTACAATTTTTATTTTTGCAGAGTCTTCTAGTAGATTGTTAATGTTTTCAAGATCCCTAAACAAAGTCATATGTGTTAACAGTCTTATTAACAATGTTAAAATGGAATTAACAGCTTGTGGATACCCCTAGAGTACAATAGCATGTCAGCCTTCGCTGCCCCCTTATAAATTGTGTCCTGCTGTTTTTTCTTTTGTTTCTTGTCCAATCAGCAAACTCAACTCCTGTTGAAGCCTCCAGCAATTCAAGTGTGTTTTGCTCCATGCAAGGGGTGGAGCTAATGTGGAATTGATCAAGGAGTCCATCCCAACACGCAGGTTAAGGGATGACCTCCACCTTCTGAAGATCAGCTCTCTTGTTCTACTGCCTGTCTGACCTCTGCCTTGCCACTTGGTCAGTTTTAAAAGGCTTTTTCCTCTGTTGTAGTTTACTTTTGTAGTTCTTTCAGGGAAGGAACAAAAAGGTTTTCTTTATTCCGAGATGCGTTTTAATTTAAATTTCTATTAATCTTCATGATTTCAGAAAGCCTACTCTCCTGATATGAGCTTGATAACTCAGCTGGAAAAAAGAGCACTGGTTAAAGAAAGAATTGTTTTGAAAGAAAGAGCTTCCCCCCTTTTCTTTAACTTTTAACAAGTTGTTAAAACACACACCAATCTTGAATTGATTTTGCAGTCCCCTCACTCATTTCAGAGGGAAGAAATTCCTGCTTCCAAGGTTGTTTTGTGTTTCAGCATTTCAAGCTATACTGGGATCCAAGATGAGGAAAAAGATATATGTGAAAGAGAATGTGTGTGAGTGTGCATCACTGTATATTTTTTAATTTTTTTGCTCACTTTTGTTGTTGAGATCTCAGGGAAATGCCTCCCCCATGAAAGAGTTTAAAGTCTTATTCTGTTTTGTTAGAAAAAGCTGATATTAGTCATTTGAATAAATCGCTAACATTTGTAAAACATTGTACATACAATCGAAGATCCTTACATTGATCTTAAAAATAAACATTCCTTGTGGAATTATGCATTTTAATGAATTTGGAGCAGCTTTGGTGCAAGATTATGTGCAATTTTTCACTTGTCAATAAAATTCTATGGCACTGAGGAAAATAGTGTTACTATAATGAAACTTATCAAGCTCTAATATGCAAAGAAATGTTAATTAGACACTTTCAACAAGAGATGCGCAAGAAGAAAAGGGAAAATTTGCTACCTTTAAGGAGTCTGGCTCCCCCCTCTTTTAATTGAAGTGATTCTGAAATCTTGCAGAACATTTATATGAAAGTTACACCTTTATCAGCTCCTGGGAATCTGTCTTATTCTAAATCGAAGTGCGGTTAACAAAACAGTGCTAAACTAAACTTGCATGCATTTTACCCTGAATGGGCCCAGAGCACAAATTCTTAAGGATCTTTTCTCTCATAAGAGCACATTTTTCACCCCCTAGTTTTTTAAAAAAAAATTTAGTTGGAAGACATTGTCTTTGTTCTCTCTGCGGAAAGGTTAAGTTTTTGCAACAGGCGGAAGCTTTTTCAGAGACTCTTCTTTTGGAGGGTGCCCCGCAGTCAGGAAATTCTCTTCCAAAGAAGACGATTTCATCATCGTTTTCTATTTTCTATAAACCTTTATGATTTTTAGTACACAATTTTCATTTGGTTACCTTTGAAGCATTGCTCTAGAAATGCCTAATTTCAAATTTCTGCTCTCGGAGACCAACAAGACTATTTTTTTCTGATTAAGAATTGAGAGGACTAACTCAATTTTGTGGTTTCTTATTAGATGCCTAAGTGACTTTGAATAGAAAGATACACTAAGAATCCTCCCCCAAAAAAGTCCACAAAATAAATATTTTTGTTAATAATATGTATTTCTTGAAGGCATTTATATTGATATCCTGAATATCCAAGATAAGTATATACTGATAACTGAAGTGTATAGCTTGTGAGTGTTTTATTGTGTTTGGCTTGTTTATTGTTTTATATATTTGTTGTTGTTGCTGTTGTTGTATATGCCCAGAGTTACTTCTGTGATATGGAGAGCTATATAAATTTGATATACAAACAAAATATTCATGTCTTATAAAATATAACGGGGTTCCACTGAGAAGGAAGTTAGACATATTAAAAATAGTGAGAAGAAAATCACTATAGAGTAACTTGTTGATATTTTAAAGAGACTAAATCATAAATACCTTTGGCTGGATCTAACCTAGTATAATTTTAAAATAATTTTTAACATGTAAATTCAGATTGGGATAGTATGGAGACATTTGTATGGAATTAAACATATTGCAAAAAAAAAGTGGCAACAGCTTTTAAAAGCCAGTGCACAGAGATGAGATTTATTAACCTAAGTGGCTTAAATGTAGTGCTTGGATGAGCTCTAAAAATGCATAGCCTGTGAATTAAAAGACAAAGACATCTCTACACAAAATGAGAAATTTACTTTGATGAAATCATTGCTCTGTGCTTACATACACAGCTATTTTTAAATGAAATATTTTTGCCTGCCTTTCTTAATGATTCATGTAGAATAGTAATACATGTATTGTGAAATTCAGATATTTATATGATTGTGTGGGTATTTATGGGTATGCTTCTGAGAGTTTCTTTTTTATCCTGCTGCATTAAAGTCAAACAAACAAACATTATAGTGCAAAACAACTCTGTGGCTATAAAACTGTTTATTTCTGAGTGAAGGTAGGCCACACATTATTTATTGTTGTTATTTATTTATATACTGCCTAATTCCCAAGATGGGGTTGTTAGCCAGTTTAATCTTTGAGTAGAGAGCATGGCTTAACTTTTCCCATTTTCTGCTATGTACATACAAAGTAAATCTATTTCTCTTTTAATGTTCAATTAATGAAACTGTTTTTATTCATAGCAGATCACATTTCCATTTATATGACAGTTGTATACCATTCCAGAATGGTACTCCTCAAAACCATCTTTAGTTGGACACTTTTTATTTTTATTTATTAATTAATCAAATTTATATGGCTGCCCAACTCACACACAGGTGACTCCAGGCAGCTTACCTTAAAACTCCACAACATACAAACTCATACAACTCTGCATCCTTTTTTTTATTCATGTTGTATTGCTGCTGTTTTTTAAACATTCATTAATCCTGGGGCTAATTCTGAAGATTTTCCCTGAAGAGTTTAATAATTTGAATTTTTGGTTGTCATTTTCAACATGAAACCTGCCTTTTGGAATCACTGGCTCTCAGTGGGCTTTAATATTAATTGCATGTAGCCTGGTGGGAATTGCAAACTTCTTTTGGCAAAATGTTAAAATTTGTATCCAGTAAACCATAACAGAATAACAATGAATTATCTGTTGTCCTGCACTTTTCTTACTGCTGTGTAACATGGAAAAGCAGCTAACAGAAAAAGCTTGATATCTTTGTATTGATGAGAATGTTTTGTGAGTACAGCTGAAGAGTAGGGAGTCAAGCTATTCTCCAAAGCAGCTGAGGGCAAGACAAGAAGCAATGGATGGAAAGGAGAGAAGCAATCTAGAACTAAGAAGAAATTTCCTGACAGTTGGAACATTTAATCAATAAAACAATTTGCCTCCAGAAGTTGTCAATGCTCCAACACTGGAAGTTTTTAAGAAGAGATTGGATAACCATTTGCCTGAAATAGTATAGGGTTTCCTGCCTAAACAGGGGGTTGGACTAGAAGACCTCCAAGGTCTCTTCCAGCTCTGTTATTCTAAACCAGGGATGTCAAACTCACGTCATCACAGCGGTGTCATGTAACGTATCGGGACTTTTCCCCCCTTTGCTAAATGGGGCATTGGCCGGGAGTTTGACAGCCCTGTTCTAAACTCATCAGGGCAGAGAAAGGAGGATATATTACTGGGGCATCTGTTTGAATTAACCACTCATTCTCTCCTAACTACTACTTGTACCAGTGTTTTTAAACTTTAAACTACGAATTTAAGAAATGTGGAATTCTGGGAGTTGGTCAGCACATCTTAAAATTGCCCAGATTGAGAAACCTTGACTTATATTGACTCCACAAAGGCAATATAAAGCATAATATTTGATTTTTCTTAATGGCGCGCTAGCATTGATATTTCACTACCACTGTATCCCAAAGGTGCTTTTTCAAGAGGCAACTAGACTTTCTGGTTTTTCTTTGAAGACGTTTTGCTTCTTATCCAAGAAGCTTCTTCATTTCTTTAACTGAAAGTCCAGTTGCCTCTTGAAAAAGCACCTTTGGGACAACCATGACCTGGATGACTGACAATCTCCATAGCCACTACCACTATAATTTCAGCCAAAGCATTTGCTATTATCCTGCTTTTTATTCTATATAAATATTCTGTATTCTTGTAGAAAGAAAATGAGACACAACTCATCTTTTTCTAAACTACAAGAATAAAGGGACATTCTAGATTGTAAAAGGCTTTTCCACTAACAAGAAAGATCAGAACTGCTTTTTTGTTGTTTTGATTTCCCTTAGTGATAATACTGGACAATGTTTTTCAAAAAAAAATTGCTTCCTGAAAAACTTTTGGTAATTATGATAGATCCCTTCAAACCGAACACAAATATAATTTCAGAATGACTGTATCATGTAGCAAACTTGAGAAATATGAAATATTGATTTGTAATAACTATAATGCATTTAATCATATAATGTTTCTGACACACTGCATTAGTTCAGCAAGGCTAAAAGTGTTTTGCTGCTGATTTTCATTTGTAGTCAGTGTCCAATGAATCTTGGTGCAGTGTCCAAAAACAGTCAGTCAGCACTGATGGATTCCAGTTGCCCTGATGCCGTTTTCCATTGTGACAATGTCCTGGTAAAATCTCTTTCATCATGTTCGTCACTGATTGCACCTAGAATTTTGAGAAAGAAGTCCAAGTGTGAACATAGAAAATGAATCTTCAGTGACACATTTGCACTTCATGGTCTTATAGGCTGTAAGAAGTTTGGCAACCTGCTGAATGTAGTTGCCAAACTCTGAAGTTGTCAAGAAAATTCTCAACAACATCCTTGAGTGCTTTCCAGGCAATTTTTTCTGGCCCTACTAACAGAACTTTGAACTGATTGTCCTTGATAACGTATCAGATCTGTGGAGTAACAAAAATGTCTTCCTTAATCTCAGGATCAGTTATGCTTGGAAATATCTGTTTCAGATAACGAAAACCTTCACCTTCCTTGTTCTTTGTTTTCACAAAATTTTGTGTTTTATGTGACGTAGAGACAAAAAAAATCTTGTCGGGTCCTGGAACCAAATTCTTTTTGAGTGGCCAATTCTTTTTAATATAATATGATTCTCTTGCATGGCTGTCCCATTTTCATATGTAACAACAGTACTTGGTATATCCAAGCTGCATTCTAAGCCTCTTAGCCACGACTTTTAGAACTCCACAGATATTCCAATTGCACTTGGTGTACTAGATGTGTTTCGTGCAGCATAGTCAACAGGTATTGAAGGATATACAGTACATTACATTACAAGGATGTACAGTACATTACAGTACATTACTTTTGTGTAACAGAACACCCATTCTAGTGGCTCATACTCCCAACCCAAAGCTGTGAACAAACTGTGAATGTCTGCACAGAAAATGAGGTTGTCAACCTGTGCAAAGAAATTCGTTAAATCATCTTTGCAATTTCAAAAGTTAGAAATATTCGTATTTGGTAATAGTTCTTGATTTTGAGAAACTTAAGTCCCTTACCAGGTCATTTAATTCTGCCTGTGTTATGAGATGTAGCTCACCAGATACATGCAGTTCATAATCTGGATCATTGACTGATGCATTGCAGCATCTTCATTTCTTTCATCTACACTCCATTTCTCTGGTGGCTTCATTACTGGCAGTTTGTCATCATGTGGAGCTGGTCTCATGGCTAAAAGCAAATCAGGGTATTTAATTGATTTATTATTTTCAGCATTGAACCAGCAACATTAATCAGAAGTAACAGTTTGTCACGCGATCATTCTGTTCTCACCATATCATTTGGACAACAAATGGCATTGAGTTCCTAGTTCCTCTGAGCCAAGCTCTGAGTTCAACAGCTCAACTTGCACAACAAATATGAGGAGCCCAGGCCTTGTCTTGATCACCAATCTTATAACCAAAGTACAGCTCATACACTTTCTTAACAAGTCCAACCATGCTGAGTCTTTGAGGCGTGTACTTGCACAAATGTAGCAGAATATATCAGGCTGGTCTGACATTGGCGAGACATTTTTGCTGTCACCAATTGTCCTATAGCAAGTCTATAACTTACTTACTTGTTGTATAAATTGCAAGTACATAGGCAATGCTATGCCTTGAAACAATTGCATTAAAATACATAGAAACTGATATTAATGAAATGAAAGGCATCTGTACATGTAAGCTGCTTTTATAGCCTTTCCCAGCAGCATCCACCTAGCCTAAACATGCCTAAGCAAGTCCAAAGTGTACCAGTTCCATCAACTTTTCAATCCTGGTGTGAGCAAAAAGTCCATAAAGAGCTGCTAGAACACTGTGTAAAAAAAAGAAAAAAAACTTATGTTCATTTTGATCAAATATACCAACTTTATATTCCTTCCTTTTATTGTTAATGGTCTTAATCTTTTATTCAATCAAATATTTTCATAGAATTTCATTTTTCATCTATTCTGTATCCTGTCACATAGGTTTCCTAAAGGCTTTAACAAATCTCTTTTGAAGATCCAATAAGAAACATTTTCCATGTCATTCCCTCAGCTCACCATTTATATTTATTTTTAATTTTGAGCAATTCAGAGAACTGGCAAATACCATCTCTGACTGGAGATTTGACAGTATCCTTGGTGGGAAGGACACTGTAAAATCTCCAGTCAGAGATGGTATTTGCCGGTTCTCTGAATTACTCAAAATTTCCGCTACCGGTTCTCCAGAACTGGTCAGAACCTGCTGAATAACCACCTCTGCTCTGTAAATATTTTCACTGCCCTCTTTTTGACTCATGCAGTATACAGATCCTCAATGGAAGGCAGGTTGATGGTAATTGTTTTTTCTGCAGTCCTAATTATCTTCTGAAATCTGTGTCTGTCTTGTTGGGTTGCAGAACCAAACTAGACAGTTATAGAAGTGCAGATGATGGACTCAATAATTCCTCTGTAGAACTGGATCAGCAGCTCCTTGGGCAGTTTGAGCTTTCTGAGTTGGCGCAGAAAGAACATTCTTTGTTGTGCTTTTTTGATGACATTTTTTATGTTAGGTGTCCATTATAGGTCTTGGATATGATAGAACCTAGAAATTTGAAGGTCTCTACTGTTGATACTGTGTTGTCTAGTATTGTAAGAGATGGTAGAATAGGAGGGTTTCTCCTAAAGTCTACCACCATTTCTACAGCTTTGAGTGTGTTCAGTTCCAGATTGTTCCGGTCGCCCCATGAGGCAAGTTGATCAACCTCTCCCCCACTGCCATCTGTATGTGGGTTCATCATTGTTTCGAATGAGACCAATCACTGTTGTATCATCTGCAAACTTCAGTAGTTTAACACAGTGGTTCTTAACCTGGGCGATATCGCCCCCCAAGGGGCGATTTTGTTTTCCAGGGGGCGATAGAATGAAAAGGGGCGACGTGGGGGGTGAAGGAACAGAAGGGGGGCGATATGGGGGCGATGGAGGGAGATATATTGGGAGGGAGGGAGAGAGAGAGAAGAAGTGGCACGTTACGTGCTGCCGTCCATGTTGACACGCCGCCCCCTGCCGCCTCTTAGCGCCGCTCTGCTGGCCCCTTGGAGACACTAAGAGGCGGCAGGGTTCAAGCCGCCAGCCCTGCACATTCACCCATTGACTAGTAACACTCCGGAGCCAGTGCCTCCAATGTGGAAGAGGTGGTGCGTTATGTGCTGCCGTGGCTGCGTTCAACACGCCGCCCCCCTGTCACCTCTTAGCGTCCCCAAGGCCAAGGGGGCCAGCAGAGGCGCTAAGGGGCAGCAGGGGGGGTGTTCGAGCCGCCGGCCGGCTCTGCTGTTTCATCCATTTTGGTGCGGCTCGGAGCGTTACTAGTCAATGGGTGAATGTGCAGGGCTGGCGGCTTGAACGCCCCCCTGCCACCTCTTAGCGTCCCCAAGGAGGCCAGCAGAGCGGCGCTAAGAGGCAGCAGGGGGGCGTTCAAGGCGCCGGCCCTGAACATTCACCCATTGACTAGTAACACTCCGGAGCCGGCACCAAAATGGATGAAACAGCAGAGCCGGCTGGTGCCTCGAACGCCCCTGCCGCCCCTTAGCGCCCCTCTGCTGGCCCCCTTGGCCTTGGGGATGCTAAGAGGTGACGGGGGCGGTGTGTCGAACGCAGCCACGGCGGCACATAACGCACCACCTCTTCCACATTGGAGGTGTTGGCTCCGGAGCGTTACTAGTCAATGGGTGAATGTGCAGGGCCAGCGCCTTGAACGCCCCCCTGCCGCCTCTTAGCGCCGTTCTGCTGGCCCCGTTAGCCAGGGGGACGCTAAAAGGCAGCAGGGGGGCGTTCAAGGCGCTGGCCCTGCACATTCACCCGTTGACTAGTAACGCCCGAGCTGGCACCAAAATGGATGAAACAGCAGAGCCAGCCGGTGCCTCGAACGCCCCCCTGCCGCCCCTTAGCACCCCTCTGCTGGCCGCCTTGGGGATGCTAAGAGGTGGCAGGGGCGTTCCGGCGCCGCCCTGCAGGCTCACCCATTGACTGTAGCACCGCTCCAGAGCCGGCGCCAAAATGGGTGAAACTGCAGGGCCGGCCGGCGCCTCGAATGCCCCCCCTGCTGCCTCTTAGTGCCCCTCTGCTGGCCCCCATGGGGACTCTAAGAGGTGGCAGGGGAGCAGTTATGTTGGGGGAGCGGGGCGATGACAACTTCCTCAATGGCTCAAGGGGGCGATTCTTTCAAAAAGGTTAAGAACCACTGGTTTAACATATGAGGCTTCTATAATGGGTTAGATTGTTTTCCTTCTTTATTAATTGAAGAGAAAGGGCTTTTTTATGTTGAATAAAGTTCTTTGTGTTCCTGACTCTTATTCACTACTTAAAACACATTTCTTGGAAAGTGTTATGATATGTTGCAGAAATGGTGTCAAATTTTAGAGCTTTATTTAATTTCAGTTTTTTTATTGCCTTATTAGTTTCATCTTTGGTTATGGGTAACAACTTGTTATTGATCTGTGAAGTTAGTACTTAAGTAATATGGGATTCAAATGTTTAAAAATCTTTTCTGGAACAGATGGCTCTTTAGAATTATTCTAAATTATTATTCTAACTTAAAATAATAGTTAACAAATTGCTCCATTATCTCTTTCATTGTAAAAACATGTTTTGTTGTGTCCCACATAGACATAATAATTCTTTTATGCTGTTCCTTATGGAATTGATAAGCCAACAATCTGTTAAATAAATTTCAGTTTCTAATATCTTGATTAACTAGCAATAAAGCTAGTTGATTCCATATTGCTCTACTCTTTTGTTCTGTATCTGTAACTGAATTAATTTTATGCCTTGATTCTAATAGTTTCAGATCAGATAGCAATACATATTTTCTGTTTCTGCATTGATTTCTTTCTATTTGATGACAAAGAATAAACCTCTCTAAGAATTTTGCTAGCATCCCATTGTTATAAAGTAAACATCAGAAACTAAATTGATTTGAAAGAAACTTCAGCAATACTGAAAGTTACCTAATTCTCCAGCTTTTTGATCTAGAACAGGAGTTTCCAACCTGAGCAGTTTTAATACTTGTGGACTTCAAGTCTCAGAATTCCCCAGCCAGCTTCTGGGACTTGAAGTCCACAAGTATTAAAGTTGCCAAGATTGGACATCCCTGATCTAGAAGTTCCTTTATTTGGTTTTGCTTTTATTGGTTGATAATCTGCATATCTCAGAGTTGCCACTGTAAGGTTGGTTAACATGATTTAGAAATGAAGCACGTAGCTGTCCTTAAAATATGAGCGGAAGTATGTATAGTCTGTCTCTATGAGCTATTTATATCTCTCTTCATCCAAGAGAGATGAAAACTGTGACGTACTGAGGAAGTTTGCTGATATTCCTTAAATCTGGTTTCCTATACCTTGCAGTAAATTTTTCAAAGCGAGCTCCCCTTCTGCCCCATCCATCTCAGACTGCAATGCCTTAGTGGTCTCTGCTCTAAGTATTTACCACATCTGACTTGTTTTTTTTAAAGATCAGCAAAGTTTGAGTCAGTATTGTTACCAAAAGGATGGGTATAGGAAATAGACGCATATCTAATTAAAACAAAGTATGTCAACAATGTAATTACATTTGAACCAAGTACCACCCCCAAGTTGTTGTTATGCCTAGATCAACAAGCCTGTTTTAAGTTAGTATTTGAATTTATGTCGACAATATGAGTCCTAGCCAGAGGTGGTATTCAGCAGGTTCTGACCAGTTCTGGAGAACCGGTAGCGGAAATTCTGAGTAGTTCAGAGAACCGGCAAATAACACCTCTGACTGGCCCCGCCCCATCTATTCTCTGCCTCCCGAGTCCCAGCTGGGTCTTTTTTTGTTGCCCTGCACAGGAGAACAGATCTGGAAAGCAGGTTAGTGGGGTGGAGAGGGAATGGGATTTTGCAGTAACCTTCCCTTGGAGTGGGGTGGGAATGGAGATTTACAGTATCCTTCCCCTGCCACAACCATCAAGCCATGCCATGCCCACCAAGCCACACCCACAGAACCGGTAGTAAAAAAATTTGAATCGCACCCCTGGTTGTAGCCCTACTATTCTGTATTCTATAATTGGATGTCATCATAAAGAAAGTTCTGTTTTATCAGAACTATGCTAGATAGTTCTATGGGCCAGATGTATCCGTATTAATATGTGGTCGGGTGTGTTATTGGAGAGGTAGTTTTAAAATATTAATGACTATTAGCGTTGTTGGCATGTGATTGCCTCTGAAGGCTATCTATTGGGAGACTAGTGGGCTTCTTTGTACAGTTGATTGGCCACTTTTAAAAGAGACTCCTGGACTAGATGGGCCAAGAGTCCAATCCATCAGAGCACTGCTTAATATTCTTATCCTGTTGCTTAGGTCTTTATAGACCAAGGTTAGTATACTGAGTTTGTGTTGGGAGTTCACTGGCAACAAATACAATTGTTCTGACCAAGGCTTCTGAGACCGTAATTACGCACATGCTTATTTTAAAAACAAGTCTTATTTTATTGCAATGCTGGGAAATATTTTCATTCCCAGCCAGTAATGAATCTCAAACAATCCCTCAAGATAAGCACCCACCTTTCTGTCCTGTGAAGTGCTGCCAATAACAGAAGTGTTAAATGAACTAGGAAAAAAAACCAATCAAAGTACAAAGAGCTTCAAGAATGAATCTGAACTGAACGAACAACTTTGCTTCCTGCAAAGGTTTCATCATCTTTGCCTGTCCTTTATACCATATGTGAGGGGCAATCACTTCCCAGCCTTCCTCCAAAGTCTCCCCTCTTGCTTTCTAGCAGCTCTGCACACATGCGCACTGGGAACAGGCTCCTCTGGGTCCTCTGCCTTGCTGCTGCCAGACTCTGAAAGCTCCAGAGGCAGCGCCCCACTCCCAGATGGTCCTTGCCCCATCTCTGCATCGGATGCAGGACCCTCGTCCGAGTCCTCTCCAGACTCCTGGACTGGTTCTCTTTCTTCCCCACTGTCCGATTCCGCTGCCATCTGCACAAGCTGCTGGCGAACCACAACAACGCTTTACAAATCAGTAATATACATTTTCCAGAATGAGGGAGACTGGTGTAAATGAAAAAGCAGCAGTTTAAGATATCTAACAATGTCTAGTTTCTATCCAAGTGTTAAAATAATTATGACGATCATGTTAAAACAAATCTAAAGAAAGTGAAATGAAGGAAAGAAAAATTTAAAAATGGTTTGTGAAAATTCAGATTGGATTTATGGAAACTTGTCAATGAGGAGATAGACTTTTCCCCTCCTGTTATATAAAATGGCTAAAGTGTCTGATTGATTCATTTTTAGATAAAACAGATGGGACTCTCAGATCATGCACTGTTAAGCCTTTCTTTGGAATTGGTGCCACTGTGACCAGAAAGTCCAGATGGTGCTTAAATCTGTTGTTTTTTAACAACCCTACTTTTTTGATTGTTATACCCAAACACATTGAGCAATTCTTAGTCATTAATTACTGATCCAGTTCTGTCGGTTGGTACTACGGCTTACCAAAACGCACCCCAAAGAAACGAAGCAATGTGAGAAGCTTGGGAACATGAATCAAAGCCAGTGGGGGGAAAATGCTTCACACCTAATAACACTTTCGAAGAGCTGTTTCAACTTTGCAGACTGCACTAGAACAATAGTGGCCTCATCGGAACCAGAAAGTACAGCACATGTCACAAGAACTTTATAAAATGTGATCTGAGGGAACAAGAGAGCAGCAGGTAACGAAGGACACGAAGTGGACTTACATTGCAGCTAAAATATTTCAGGGGTTTTAACCTGCTGTTTTCTGTGCCAGACTGTGCTCTAATCAGTGTCATTGTGGCTTGTGAAGTCAAGTGCTTGCTAAGTTGATTTCTGTCTTGGAAGATCAACCCGACCGAGCAAAGAATAAAAGTGGTGCATAATTATGAGAGACCACAGCAAATTGCAGGTTATGACTTGTCAAATCGAAATCAACTACATTCTGACTTGAAACTATTTGTGTTTCCATGGGTTATCCACAATTTTGTTTTTTCTAAATATTCAAATTTAAATTACCGGCTTCCAGAGGCAAAATCCTATTTCCTATTATTGTATTAATTTTAAAGCACCACGTATACTGTTGGCATTGAAGGAACCACAAGTTATAATAAATATTATGGTTTGTGATACCAGGCTTTGAATGCTATATATGATGATATAAATAACTAATAGGGCCTGGGCACTGTTATTTTCATGGATGCTTCTCTTAGTGTGAAGTTGCACTAAACGATTTCTCCTATACCAGCCAGTCGCCAAAACAATAGATCACAATGTCAGCTATTTTTGTGGCTTTTTGCTTAATTTAAAAGATGATTAAAGAGAATTTAACAAGATGCAGGTAGGCAGCACTGCAACTTCTTCTGCTTGGTTCCACAGAGAAAGGCTATAGCCGTGATGGTGAACCTGTGGCATGCATGCCACAGGTGGCACGCAGAGCCATTTATGCCAGCACACGAGCTGCAGGCAAACTTACCTCACTGGGCATGTGTGCACCTCACAGCTGATTTTTGGCGGGTTTGAGGCCTTTTTTGGCCTCCCAAAGGCTTGAGGAAGGCTTCTGCAGGCTTTGCAGGCCGAAAAGTAGCCCAGTTTCATCACTTCCTGTTTTTCTGAAAATACCAGAAGTGATGAAATGGGGCTAGTTTTCGGCCTGCAAAGCCTGCAGAAGCCTTCCTCAAGCCTTTGAGAGGCCGAAAAAGGCCTCAAACCAGCTGAAAATCAGCTGTGAGGCGCAGTGCAGGTAAGGGGGCGGCAGGGGGTAGATGGGTAGGTGGGATTGCACGTGCATACATAGGGGCATGTGTGGGGCACGCATTGCCTTCTGGGTGCTGGCACGCAAGCACGAGCGTGCAAGCATGCACACAATTTTTGGCACAGGAGCCCAAAAAGATTAGCCACTACTGGGCTGCAGTATATCATGGAGGAAGGAGAAAACAGAAGCTATTTTCAAAGCTATTTTCAATAAAACTATGGCTTGTGGTCTTACATACAGATTAATACTTTTCTTGTTGATTAATCTATATGTAAGACCACAAGCCATAGTTTTATTGACTTATGGCCTTGATTTATGGCCCCAGTTGAGCCCAAAATTTTTGTTGTTAAATGGGAGAATATAAATCTCATGAGTAAGTTAGGGAAGATTGCTAAAAAGCTTTGAATTGAGCAACCAAACTAAGCCATCCTGTTTGCTTGCTTGCTTGCTTTCAATGCAAGAGAGATTCTTCTGGCCTTGAGCCAGAGTATTCAGAGTATTTCTCCCATAAATCCAGTAATGATTGCCGTAAGCACAAGTAAAAACAAAATCCTGCTTATTGGTCAAATGTGGGTCCTGGGTCCCTGATTGAGCCCAACACTTGGAGGACTAGTGTCTTTTTATTCAGACACACCAAGGAAGAAAATGCTTTACTGGTTTGGTGAATTTCCCATCAGTTTTGCTGCCCAGTTGCAATCCACAGCAGCATCTACTGGCAGATGTAAGGTCTGTTAAGAATTAAACTAATACTGAAGCCAGTATTCCAGTGTTTTCAGACGAATTTCGTCTTGTGGTAAGAATGTGAGAAAATCTGTAAGTATGCCCTTTGCTTCTCTTGTGAAAGTGGGCTGAACTGCATATGGCTGTTCAAATTGGAAGAACTAGTTCCAGAATGTTTGGAGCAGCCCTGGGAAGTTCTTAGAATAGATCCTGGGACGGGGTGGGGTGTTGTTTTATGATGGAAAAATCAGAAATGCTTAAGATAAGAAGTAGACTGCTTATATTAATTTTTAGCTATGTTTCTTAGCTCACATCTGTAATTTCACTGCTGCATTATTGCTTAGAATTCTTCTGCATTTTACGTAATGTTGTATGCCCTGAAACATCCATATAAAATAAGTCTGCAAAGACACGGAGTTTATATGTTGTGTCAGCCTTGGAGTGGAGTATGGATGCCAGAGGACTGCAACTTTCAGTTTTATTTCTTACTCTATGGGCTTGGGGTTTTTCAAGAGAAAGTTTTTGTACAGTTTTGGCTGGTGTGCAAGAAGAATAACAGACACATGCAAACCTTTTGAGGACCATATGGGAGTTCCTGCTAGTACAAAATGCAGGGACCCACGTTTTCATGGGAATAATTCATTACTGACACAACTCTGGTAGTCCAGTAATTGAATTAGTTGCTGTTTCAGGGACAGTGCAAGATGTTGGGGGAAACTTACACAACCCTCATATGGCTTAGGACTTGGTTATCTCCAAAACCACTTGCTCTACAAATCTGTCCATCCAAGGCACTCAGGCACAAGTCTATATAGGAGGTCACCATCCAGAGGTGGACATTATCTGCAAAAGTTCTCCTATAGACTACTTTGGCACCAGAAAAAACGATCCACACTTATTGGGAAGCTGTGTAAAAATGGGGCATTTTAAGAGAGTATATGGAGAGTGAGAATTGAATGGAGATGTATCTGAGCTGGATTATATGTTGTTATTATAATATCTATCTATAATATATGAAGATGATTATGTTTATTATTACTGGGTTGAAATATTGTTCTATTGTAGAGTCAAATTTTTTGAAGTAGCATTTTAAAGAAAATAAAAAGGAAGGGAATCTTTAAGTTAGTGGGCATTTATAATTTCCAAATTATGTCTGAATTCATGCCTGAAATTCTGCACAGTTTAGCATTCCTAGTTTTTCCAGACTTTCCAATGCCCCAAAAACTTAAGCTATCAGTCCAAAAACCAAATAAAACAAACCAAATATGTCCAGAAACCAAATAAACCAATTGCTTAGTTCCTGAATATGGAAATGATAGAACTCCTGTTCTTGCATTTATAAGAAAGCAGTAAGAAAGTTGAGCCTTTGTGTGCCATTCTTGATAATGCATCATGACCCTAAACTTTATATTCCCATTTCTTGCCCTTGTAGATATTAAGGCAACACAATAGCCTTAATCTAAACTGTCTTCAAGATATATTTAACTCATAGTCTTGGTATTCTGACATAGAAACAAGTTGATTTGTCACATCTTTGATTATTCTATCCTGTAACTATGCATAGGATGGTAACAGCTATCAATGACTACCAAGCATGTTTCTTTTTTACTTGATCAAAAGATGTAGACCTGTAGAAATTGCTCTGCAAAGTTTACTTTTAGGAGATCTTTGACAGATTTCTAGTGCACAGATGCCTTTTTCCTCTGTCACAAGATTTTGCAAAGTTGCTGCTCACTGCATTTTAACAAGCCATCTACAAAATGGTTTTCTCCCCATATAACTACCATAGAAATAGTACATTTTGGTTCTTAAAGTCAGAAATTCTTATTTAAAAAGTTTAATTATGGGGAAACGTCAACATATTGGTGAGAAGATTAGATTTCATCCCCAAAGGTGAGATAAAAAACATTTTAATTTTAAACTAATTCACACCAATTAAAAGATGCAAAAGAATGTTGTACCAATCAGTTGTTAATTATGCATCACTTTTACTTTCCCTGTGAGAAAAAAATAAGCAACTTTTGTTCCATTTTGTTTAGGATGTAAACAAGTAATTACATACTAATAATTATTGGGACAACGCCTCCCCACATGTTACTAGAAATATCCAGATGGAGGAATTGGGTTCAAGAGGTATTTGCTATAGAGTATATTTCTTCCTTGAGTTCTTGCTACTCTCTTCGATCTTTTTTCCAGCAAGAAACCCTAGTTTTATCACTTCAGAAAGGATCATTTCTAAATCTTGGGATATATATGTCAGAAGTGTAACTTGGAACCAAAGAATTCAATTTATAAAGTATCCAATACGCTACAAAGTGCAGAAACATAAGAAACAAGAATCAATAATATGTGTAGTTTATATACTTACGTATAATTAGCAGTTACTAACTGTGGACATTGAATAACACTTTTGTTTAAAGATAACACTCTCAGAAGAGCAAAAATTAGATTTATGGATAGAAGTCAGGACTGTATGAAAGATGAGTGAAATGAGAATTAATTACAAAGGCTGTGAATTAAGTTGACCAGGATGTTTTTCTGATTTGTAAAAAGTGAGGATGTTAATGATAAATAGTGACAAATGATGTAAAATAAATGAAGAGTTTATGCTAATTTTAAGAAGGTAGGGGAAAAAAGATCTATACATTTTAAGACTTCCATATTTATATTATATTGCGCATCAGATGAAAATATAAACCAGAAAAAAGAAGCATAGAGACTTTGCTTTTATTTTATTTTTTTAGAAGAGCAGTGCTGGCATATGGCTAACTTTCTCAGCTAAATCAGTTGCTTATTTTTTCTAGTTCCTAGACAGATTTTTGCCCCTGGCGATCTGAGAAGAACTTTGGGTGGCTGTGTATGCGTATTCTGTAGAACCAGTTAGAATCAGAGCATTAGAATTCCCTTGGAATCACTAGTGCGTATGTATCCTGCAACTTGGTTTAGGCTCTGCTTTATTTTTTGCTTAAGGTTCTTTCAAATTCTCCACTGGTTAAAGTGATAGGAAAGGAGAAGGACTGGGGGATATGATAGCAGTATTCCAGTATTTGAGAGGCTGCCACAAAAGAAAAGGGGGGGCAACTTACCTTCCAAAGCACCAGAAGGCAGGACAAAAAACAATGGATGGAAACTAATCAAGGGGAGAAGCAATCTGGAATTAAGGAGAAACTTCCTAACAGTGAGGACAATTCATCAGTGGAATTAACCTTCCAACTCTATTCTGATTGATTGATTGATTGATCTTCTTTATACAGGGATTTCAAAGTAACATAATTTCCCTATTCTTTCTTTCTTGGTGACAAAATTGGTTTTCTTTTCTCTGGACCAGCCATACCCAATTCCTGCAACCATTCTTCATAGTTTCCAGGCCTTTAATCATCTTACTTGCTCTTCTTTTCCCAAAGTCTTGACATCTTTTTTGTAACGTGACCAAAACTGGATACAGTGTTGTAGGTGTGGCCTTGCTAAGGAAACAATACTAATACTTGCCATGATTTTGAGCCTATGCCTTTGTTTTTACAACCAAGGATTGTATTCACCTTTTTGGCTGCCGTTGCACACTGCTGGCTCATGTTTAAGTGATCATCCATTAGGACTCCAAGGTCCCTCTCACAGTTATTGTTTCTGAGCCAGGTTTTGCCTAATCTGTACTGGTACCTTTGGTTTTTCTTGCCTAAGTATAAAACCTTGCTTTTCTCTGCACTAAATTTCTTTTTGCCAACAGAAGAAACAGAAGAAATACTGATATGCTAGAAGTTCTGACATATTCTTTAGCATCTGTTCTTTCACTTCATTTGGAAGGGAGTTGCTGTGAAAAAAAGTTTGGATTACTATTGTTTGTGAAATAGAAATCATCAGTGTGCCTTTACCAAAATCCCGTGACTGAATTTTTGACTGCCAGAAGAGTTCCTTCACTTGAAACGCACTGCTGAATGTAAGTTGTTGAAGAAAGAATTGATTGGTGTGAATACTGTGCATTGCTGGTCCAAAAAATGTAAAAGGGTGTGATCAAAAACAAAATGGATGGTTTGTGACAACAACTAATCACAGGAAAAAGCTTGGTAAGTTAATTAGAGATAGTCAGGTCACTCAATGGGAAATTGCTGTTAAGTCTGGCATTTCACAGGAATATATGGATCGTGCAGAGATGAAAACTTCAGGGGTTAAAATTTGCCAAGCAATTGTCACACCACCAGAGTGAAAATGAAGAATTTCTTCGTGGCATTAGGACAGCCAGTAAAACATAGGTTTATCATTATGATTCAGAAACAAAGAGTCTATCTATGAAATATTATTACAATGCTTCACCTATAGGGAAAAAAATTAGAATCCAGGTTTTGGCAGGAAGTCCCATGGTGGGAGTTATTCATATAGCCTTAGGACCACTATCAGCTAAGCACCATACACTGCAACACGAAAACTTGAAAAAGTAATTAAGTAGAATTCAGGTGTACAAGAAGGAAATTTTGCTGCAGCATAACAACTAGGTCTTATACTTCATAAGCCACTCAAGAGGCAGTTGTGAACTTGGATCTTACAATTCAGACTTGTGCCAGGTGATTTCTACCTTTTTCCAAAACTGAAGAAATATTTTCATGGGTTTGATTCAATTGAAAAGGTGGAAAGGACTGTCAGGAGTTGTTTAGATCTTTTGTGATGGTGGTGACAGTGCAGAAAATTGAATGTAGATAACAAAAGAGCTCATTTCAAGAATTATTTTCCCGCTTCATCTATGTATTAAAATATTTATAAGTAAAGTTAGAGGGACACAATGCTTTTCATTTAGCTTTCATAACAATTATCGTGAAAACTTGACTGATCTTGAAAATTTTGAATGGCTTGGATGAGACACCACTAGGAGATCCCAGAGCTGTAAACTAGATTGGAAGTTGAAAAAGCCTCCCAGAAGAAGGCAATACCAAATTACTTCTGTATTATTCTTTAAACAAATTACATGGATATGTTCAACATAGTTCAGGAATCAAGCTTGCAAGGATGAATTACCTTTTGATGTGGAAGCACAAATCTAGTTGTCTAGTTGGTTTTGAATATATTATATATGAAAAATAATGCAGATTTGCAATTTGAAATAGATTTTAATTCTTGTACCATTCTAAAGAAAATATATTCTTTTCTATCTCTGATCTACAAACTACTTTTCAGAAACAGGTTTTCACTTAAACTTGTCATTCTGGGGAACTTGTGGCTCTGGAGATGTTGATCTTCAATCCGGGGTGGGATTCTACCGGTTCGGTAGAACTGGTTGTTACGATTCTATTTTTTTTTTAATTCATATTTATATGCCGCCCTTCTCCGGAGACTCAGGGTGGCTTACAATGTTTGGAGCACAACCCAGTGTGCTCAGCAATAGCCTTCATTCCATTGTATATGCCTGCTTATTACTAAGCGGCATTTTTACAAAGTCAGTTTATTGCCCCCAACAATCTTGGGTCCTCACTTTACCTACCCCGAGAGGATGGAAGGCTGAGTCAACCTTGAGCCTGGTGGGATTCGAGCCTGCAGTAATTGCAGGCAGCTGGAACTAAGTGCTAGGCATTTAATAGCCTGCACCACCAAGGCTCTTATGGGATTCTATGCAGTTCAGAGAACCGGCAAATCGTGCCCCTGGCTGGCCTTGCCCCTCTCTGCCTGCTTCTCCCCACCTAGTCACTCCTTATGGTATTTCTTTTGTTTTCTTCCTGACAATCAGCTGTGCCAGGATCCCCCTCGCTGGCTTACTGCTTTGCCCAGGAGCTTTCCCTGAGGCCCAGGAGGCAAAAAACATGGAGCGCAGGGGGGTGCTGCAAAAAAGAAGAAGCCACGCCCACCCAGTCACATGGCCACACCCACCTAGCCACTCCCACCTAGCCATGCCCACAGAACCGGTAGTAGAAATATTTGCATCCCACCCCTGTCTTCAATACACATAATGTCTCTCACTCTCCCTCCTTGGTTAGGGCTGCTGGAAGTTGTAGCTCAGCAGCATCTGGAGGGCCACAACGTCCCCATTCCACATCTAAAGATAGGCTCAAGTTGTCCGTTACTTTTTCTTTTTATTCCTTGAAGCATTCTTTTATCATTTGACAGTGCAAGGGAGCAGCACGAGACATTTACGAAGTCATTCAAGTGTAAACAAAGAATTGTGTTTTCAATCTATATCATAATGATTCTCTTGAATGAGTTCCCTTCCTCCCCTATTTTATCCATTTTCTACTTGGAAAGCAATTTCAGGGGGTCGGGTCATAGTTCACATTAAGTTATACTTTACCACTTCCTGTTCTAGACCCCGGCTATGACTAATAGAGTCCAACAGAGAGGTTAGATGAAGAATATTGCTGGCATATTCTTTTCAGCAGGCATTTTAATGATAAATTTAATTTGCATCTCAGTATTTGTGCCTAACCTACTTTACAGCCTCAGTGGAAGACAGGATTGTACTCAGTATGCCAGTTTGAAACACATACGGCACTACCCAGTAAACACTATACAGGAGGCAGACGAGGATAGTTCTTTGCTTTGCCCTATATTCCTTGTCTCTTTTAAGGCTTTTTCTCCAGTCCATTTTGCCGTTCATCATGTTACAATTCAAGTAGATTGAAACACTCAAAATCTATATATATAAAAGTGAAATACCACTCACGCATCATCACAAAATCTCCAGGACCGTAAAGCCTACAAATTTGAAATTTGACACATATGTTCCCCTTGGTTTCTAGGTGCTCATTAAAAAGGATTTTTGAAATGACCACCAGAGCATTAGTATTTCATAATTATTATTAACATGCTCTGATGCTAAGAAGTTCTACTCCCCCTCCGCACCTGAAAAGGAATCTGTTCCAAATACAAAACAAAAGCAGAGGAGGGGAGTTTCAGTTTCAGTTTTAGTTTCACAGCAGCAACCAGCTTTAGTACAGAACAGTTGAGCTAAGCCACGCCCAGGCTCCTTGGTGTCTCCTTCTTGCTCACGTAGCAAATACTGCTTCGGTTTCCAAACAGCCCTCAACTCTGTCACACACTGGCAGGACGCTAGCCAGATGAATACCAATAGATGCTGGTAGGCAGGGCACAAATTTTTTTCTGTTATTTTCCTCCCCCAAAACCAAGCCCAATCACATAGTTTCATAGCGAAGCATGGGTATAGAGCTAGTAATCTATATAGCTGGTTCATCTGAGGCTACAATCACATAACATAATTTCAGCTTTGCCAGCAAAAGTTCCCAGGTCCCTTTCATGCATTTTCAGGTAGGCTAGAAAAATGCATTTTTGAAATGTCAGAAGTCAGTGGCTATTCCTTACAACAGAGCTAAAGTATTCGTATGTGTGAAGGGGCAGAAACCCTTGTCCCAAACAAGATCTAATTGGACACAGGTCCAGAACTGTTCCGGAAAACATTACAGCTGTTTTTAAAAATGAAAATCTCTAGGGAACTTTGTGACAAAGTAGCCAAAGCAGAGAGTGTCTTCTCTTGTGTTCCTGTGTTACTATATAGCCCCCAGAGTTGCAGATAAAATGTTGTTAAAACTGCTTTTCAATGCTAACAGCTTAGCATGGTTTGGTGGGTACAAGAAGAGAAATTAGACTGAAGTACCAGATTCTCTTACTGCTCAAGACAGAATGGCCCTAGCAGACAATTGCAGAGAGGCTGTGTGATGACCCGGGGTGTGGCACAAAAGCAGCAAAGTCACAAAAGTAAGTAAAGTCCCTTTAATACCTCCAACTTGGCCCCCAATGTCCAGTTATCATTGGCTGGTGAAAAAACTCTCCCAAGAACAGTTTTTAAAGGGACAAAATTCCATCCAAACCCAAAGTACATATAAATTATAAATAAAAATCAACATAAACCACACTGCAGCAATTAACGAGACAGGCTAGGATAAGGAATTGAAGACTTCAAAAGATAATGAAACACATACAGTTGGGAGGATGCCAGAACTCAGATAAGACTTGACAAACCAAAATAATTCACTCTTTGCTTCCAGCAAGGAGCTGTGCAAACAAACACCCTCTATATCCTGTTTTCCCAGCTGCAGCTAAATAAGGGAATCAGGGCCTTTTTCTCTCCCATAACCCATGTTGCTCCCTTATCCGTTCCTCCCTGCATGCCCTAGAATGAAGAGGGAGGTGGACCTGGGTCTTCCTCTGAATGCCCAGCTGGACTGTGCCCTCCAGTTTCCTCCACAGCCACCAGAGCCACACTCCCACTCCCTGTCAGCTGTTCCACCTCTCCCTCAGAATCAGATTCCAAGAGGGGCATGACAGACTGGAAGAGTGGGGTGCTTCACCCACTTCAGTCCAAAGTGATGGTCAGTTAATGCCAGGCCAGTCTCACTACACATGGAGCACTGAATGGTTGGTGGAGCATGTGCAGTTGCTGTGGTTGTTGCCTGCTTAAAGTTAGTATTCTGGGAAAAAATTGTATCAAGTGTGTGTGTGTGTGTGTGTGTGTGTGTTAGCATTCTGCTTTAATGCTGTAATGCAGGTCTGTCAAACTCCTGGCCCATGGGCCAGATCGTCATCGCTGGCCATGTCCATGCCCAGTTTAGTGAAGGGGGGGGAGTCCTGATACATCATGTGACGCTGCCGTGAGAATATTAGTTTGACACCCCTGCTCTAATGGCTTGAGGATGACTTTAAAATCTATTAGAGTCAAATTAAGGAAAGGTAGTAAGGAGAGAAGAGAAAGGAATTGTGTGGACATGTTTATGCTGTATGTATCTTGCTGTATGCGCAAGAGGGAAAAGATAAAAGAATCACTTTACAGTGAGATGGGTGGCACATACATTAAATGAATAAATAGTAAAAGGCTCACTATTGCTTTAGGGTGAAAGTACTGGCTCAGTTTAAAAGGCATTGATTGGGAGCATTTTCCAACTGTGGACCAACTGCAAAGACGGAGTCTTAAACCATTTACTTACCATAAGGGTCAATTTGAGAGGTATTCTTTGGTTATCTTGATTGAGAACTCTAAAAACAAGATTGTTTTCCAGGACAGAAAATGACAGCTGTATTATCATATGTTTTACCTATCTTACTGTATGTATCCTTGTCCATCACATGTTGTTGATGTGCTGAAAAAAGTGCCTGAGGTTTTTAACCATGGAAAATTAGCTTGGCAATGTTTTCATTAGCATGCATTATAGACACTTGATCAATCATTCTTGAAAAGCGGATGCAATCATGTACATATAATCTACCCTTCTTCTTTTAGTTCTTCAACCTTTCTTGACCCTCTTATGGAAGCAGAGATTTATTCTGAAGTGTTAAAATGATGCATGGAGATTTAGCTGTGTGATGCCCATTAAAGTCAGTAGGAGCTGTGTGTGTAAAGCTGAATACAACCTGCAAAACTTATTCCTGGTGGTTTAATTTTCCAGACTTGAATGCTGTGTTTATCTATATGGACAGTGGAATTCTGTGTTTATCTATATGAATGAATTTTGGATGTTGACTATGGATTAATAATATTAAGCACTGATATCTGTTCCTTACAGATTGTATGAAGCCTACTATCATATTTTAAGCCACTACTTTAATGGAAAAGAGAATTGATCTTAAAATTGATTAATTGAACCTATCTATTTAAAAACATACATAAAATAATAGAGAATTCAGGCTGTTTTCGAGCCAGAAATAGGTATAATAGATTAGTATCATAATACTAAATAGCTGTTGTGGTTAGCCAGCAGCAGGTGCAGATGGCGGAGGAGAGCGAGGACTCAGATGAGGGGCCAGGACCATTAGGGAGTGGACTGCTGCCTTCAGAGGTTGTTGGGGCTGGCAGCAGTGATGAGGTTCCTGAGGAGCCTGTGCCAAGTGCGCATGCGCAAGGATTGATCGTAGGAGAGAGCAGTTGCAGCAGCACAGGTGACTCGGGAGTAAGGCTGCAAGGTAATGGCCCCTCCCTCAAGAGGATAAAAATCAGGTTTGAAGAAGCGTTCTTTGCAGAAGGCAAAGACGCTCTGAAGCTCAGCCTCGTGGACATCATAGTTAGTATTTGAAAACTCTTGTAAACTAGTTCTTATCTCTGGGTTTTTGGCAGCCTTGACAAACAACTTGGCAAGGCTCTTTCTTGTCGGGGCTAATTAGTTGGAAACAGCCTTTTATCTGTGAAGAAACAGAATTTGTGGATTAAACCTTAAAAGGTGGGGGCTGCTGCCTTTGTCTTGTGTTTGCTCTCTTGGAACCAGGTTGGGTCAGAACAATAGCATAATAGATAGTATCACTAATATATGTAAAAGACAAAGTTCTCTGTGTTTCCTTGCCTTTTACCCTCACATCCCTTTTCCAAATTCCTTGCCAGGACAGAATAAATCTAGTATTAGATGTCACAATAACCCTGTGTTACTGATCTTTTTCCTACTCAGTTTCCTTCATTGCGTTTTCCATAGAATATGCCAGATAGGAAGCTTTTATAATTGTGTGAGACATGTGCTGATTGGTGTGATGGTATGAAAGAAAGACCTTGGGAGATGGATGAAGAGATGCTGCCTAGGGAATGGTCAGATTACAAGAACTTGGTGTGTCTAATCTAGTGAAAAGAAGGACTAGGGGTGAGAGGATAGCAGTGTTCCAATATTTGAGGGCTTCCGCAAAGAAGAGGGGGTCAACCTATTTTCCAAAGCACCTGAAGGTGAGATAAAAACAGTGGAGGCAAACTAACTAAAGAGGGAAGCAACCTAGAGCTAAGGAGAATTTTCCTAACAGTGAGAGCAATTAGCCAGTGGAACATTTTGCCTCCAGAAGTTGTGGATGCTCCATCACTGGAGGCTTTTAAGATGAGACTGGACAGTCACATGTCTGGGATGGCACAGGGCCGTGATGGCAAACCTATGGCATGCATGCTGGAAGTTCCACGGCTCATGCGCACGTGCCTCCCACCAGCCAGCTGATTGCCAGTGTTGGAAGAAATATCCTTCTGGGTTCAGTTCCAAGTGGGGAAAAAGACACTGGAAACATGGAGGCTGCTTGTAAAGTTTAATGGTGAACAGGACCACATGGTCTGGAGCTCCAGAGAAAGATGATCACATGCTTCAAGGTGAAGGAGAAGATCAAGAAGGGCTGAGGTGCTGAGAGTGCCTGGGTTTTATGACCTCTGCTGAGATTTGAATTGGAGCTTGTATTCTAATTGGTTGTCAGACTCCCATGAGGGGCAACCCTGTAGGCTGTCCTGAGTTCCAGGCTTGGTTGACCCTTGCTGGATGATTTATGCCCTTAAAAGGGCTTTTGGCAATTGCTATAGCTTTACCTGGAGACCTTTCTTATGTAAAGTATTCTGGCCCAGGCCTTAATGGCCCACCCATTAACAAAGGTGGGGGTGAGATTCTGCTTCTGGATTTCTACTCTTTTTAGAGGAAATATTCTGCCTTTTTAAATATTTACTAGAATATTTCATTTTTCTAGGAGAGGGGTGGGTGCTAACTTCCTACACCAGGTATCTGCCACGCATGTGGGAGATGGGAGATGGTGGGGCGCATGCGGGAGATGCGCTTGCATGTGCAGGGGATGGAGGAGTGCGCGCATGTGCAGGGGCAAAGGGGAGCATGGGGGTCACACGTGCATGTGCAGGGGGTAGGGAGCATGCGTGTGCATTGCATTATGGGTGGAGGCACGCACATGCACGCACTTTCAGCACACAACGACGAAAAGGTTAGCCATCACTAATATAGGGTCTCCTGCTTGGGCAGGAGGTTGGACTAGAAGGCCTCCAAAGTACCGTGTTTCCCCGAAAATAAGACACTGTCTTATTTTTTTTTTTGGCTCCCAAAAACACACTAGGTCTTATTTTCGGGGTAGGTCTTATATATTTATGATGCCAAATAGTGGGTGTGAGTGTGTAGGGGGGGGTTTGGGGTGCACGGTTGCTCCCTGAAAAGTCTTCCTGGAACTGGAGATTTACACTAGGTCTTATTTTCAGGGTAGGTCTTATATTAGGGCAGGTTTAGAAAATAGTGCTAGGTCTTACTTTGGGGTCTTATTTTCGGGGAAACACGGTACCTTCTGTTATTCTGTTATCATCAGTGCCTGCATTTCTCTAAGTACTTTTGGTGCATAATACTTCAATTAAGAAAGGTGATCTCTCTGTTGTAGTATCCTGTTCATAGACCTTTTATCATTGGTAACTGGTGAAACAGAGATGAAGAGACCAACTGCAGAAAAAAACACACAGGATATGTGTGTATGAAAAAAGTCAAGATGATAGATAGGATCATGTTTACTTTTACCACTCCTCCCTCACTTTATGTGGAATCAGGGTTCACAAACAAATTTCAGGAGGTGAGAACATTCAAAATACGGTATGCCAATTAGAAAACAGGGGAAGAATTTACTCCATACAAGAATACAAAATCCATCCCTTTGTTGATGGGGTATCTCCAACATCAAATAACAAAGGCTGTCATGTGAGGATATATTTTACAGTTTCAGCTATTTCCCGCTGCATAAAAAGGCAAAGCGAGACCAATAAATAGACTGAGATAATGCATATAAAGTAGGAAGGGATAATGGATTGTTTCTGCCCTCATTTTTCTGCTCTAAGTCCCCCTAATCCATTTCAGAAACAAGACAAACCAAGGAATAAATTTGTTAAGGAGGTAATCTGCTTTTAGGAGGTGGCTGCTCCTTTTATTTTCCTTCCAGTGCCTCCAAAAATCCAAAAGTAATAGAAATAAAAAGAAGCAACCTCATACTCTGGCTGTGAATGTTTTGAACGGGCTGCCCTACGAATGACAAAGAAATGTCTTGGTTCTGATTGGTTCTGAGGGGTTAGAAGAATCTGTGTGTGTGTGTGTGTGTGTGTTTATGTACATGTGTCTGTGTCTGTGTCTGTGTCTGGCTGTCTGCATGAATTTGGCTCAATTAGAACCAAATACAGAAACTGGACTACAAGTTATCCTCCGATGAAGATCAGGAGACGGTGACAAGCAACTAGAATGACTGTCACTTTTCTGAGGCAATAAAGAGGATGCATCTATTTTTTTTTTAAATTACATTTATATGCCGCCCTTCTCCGAAGACTCAGGGCGGCTTACAATTTTTGGGATACAACCCAGTGTGCTCAGCAATAGCCTTCATTCCATTGTATATGCCTGCTTATTACTAAGCGGCATTTTTACAATCAGCTAATTGCCCCCAACAATCTTGGGTCCTCAATTTACCTACCCCGAGAGGATGGAAGGCTGAGTCAACCTTGAGCCTGGTGGGATTCGAGCCTACAGCAGTTGTAGGCAGCTGGAACTTAAGTGCAGGCAATTAACAGCCTGAGCCACCAAGGCCCTATTTTTCCCCTGCCCATTCCAATCTTAGTAAGATATTTTCCCTGTTTCCCAGTCAGGATGGCCTGATTGGTAAAAGCAGTACATCTTGTTGGCATCAGTTTCAAATCCTATAGGCATTTTCAATAAATTAATCTTGAATTAGTTGTCCGGTTAATCAATTTACTGTATTTCCTAGTGTTTCTAATTACAGATATTGTTTTCTTCTTTTCTTCAAGGTATTAACATTATATATTAAAAGATATAAATTGTTTTAAATCTTTTACTTTTATTGAAAGAAAAATAGTAAATGAAAATAATATACAGTATATACTTAATCTATTCCCAGTAAATATTCCAAATTTTTCAAACATTTAGATCATGGTCTTCCCGCTGCCCTCTGGTGTCCATCATTCTGTGTGTGTACATGAAAAGGATTGTCAAAATTTTATTTAAATAAAACTTTCTTGTAAAATAGGAAGAGGGCTTCCTGTTAAATCTCATGCCTTTGCATATCAGCAATACAGTTAAATCAACAGTCGATAAACATGAATTTTGTTGTGTGTGTAAATCCTAAATATTTGGTGCTTCATTTAATTAGTTTTGATTAATGTTTGTGAACTATTTTTGAAATTTTCAATATAATAACTTTTATATAATTAAAGATAAAAACAAATAATAGCAAAATGAGCTAGCACAAGTGTATGGTGCAAATTTTATTTGCAGTGAATCTTGTAGTCCCACCAACATTCGGCATTTTTTTAGTGTCAAGATATGCAAAATGGGCATCAAGATTTCATTTTCATTGCCCTAAATGCTGATAGTTTCTCTGAAGAGATTAGATATTGATGATAAAAACTGTGCTGCCAGCTAAATGTATACTTGTCAACATATTATATCTTTCTTAAATTCATTTCCTTATAATGTGCCACAAAAGGATACCCTTTTAATACAACATTTAAAGAGAGCAGCTCAAATGCTCCACCAGGCAATCGAATTCCATCCTTCCTCAAAAATTTTCCCATTAGCACCAAACTATGGCACAACCATGAGCTGGCAACCTCTTATTTTGGCCCATGTCCCAGGACCTTGACTTCATCTCATCCCATGCCCATAAGTGAGGCAACTCAGAAGGTCATCACACAGCCCATTACCCAGGTCAGCATAAACACAAAAGGCTGAGAGACACACAGCCAGCACCTCAGCCACACAGGGTCTCAGGAAAAAGCCATCCATCTGCATACATCAACTCCACAAACCAATCAAGAAGTAACAACACAGCCAACTCTAGAGTTTAAAAGGGAAAAACAGCCACATCACACACTTCTCCCAGGAGAACTAAGCTGAAGACACCAGCCTGAAGATGACGGATGAGATTCGCCGAACGCTTGCCAAGGTATTTCTCAATCTACACGGGACAAGACCAATACACCAAGACCTACATACCTTTAATACTGTGAAAATTCACTGAAAAATAACAATTATATATATATATATATATATATATATATATATATATATATATATATATAAAATTATGAATTTAGTGATCCCTGAGGTCCAAAAGGTTGGTGACCCCTGACCCAGAATGCTAGAAAATGAAACATCAACATTACTGTTATATTGCTAATGTCTGCAATGTATCTTTACAAGCTGTCCCTCTGCCACCAACACTTGCATGGTACTAGACACACACAGCTAATCTCCCAGTCAGATATTGTTTTTTGATCTTAAAAATATGAGTCCAAGAAAATTTCCATGATAGTCAGAATTGTTGTAAAAACATTTAATGGAACAGAACAAATAGCTACATGAAAGAGAAGGGGAAGAAAATAGAGGAATATTGTGGATAAAAAATAAAATATCAGCAAATAAAGAGTTTACTATTATCGCAAAATTAAAATTCATGATTTCATCAAAATTCATGATTTCATTAAATGTATAGAACTAAGTTCATTATGTCATGTTAAGAGTAGAAATTTATAAACTCCAAACATGATATTGATATCACCATATTTGTTATCATTGTTCTGAGGATTCTGAGGATAAATGTAAAAAAATCATGGAGGAAAAATGAAGAAAAACTCAAGACAAAAATGTTATTCCAATGCAGTTGCAATTAGAAGTCATCAGCTTTATAAAAACTGCCTACAATAACTACATGGTTTTCAAAGCTTGATAAATTCTCTCTTTTCCCCTTATCTTTTTTTTTTAATATTCACTCTCAATCCCCTGCTATGAAATATATATATTAGGATTATTTCTCTTCTTCTGCTGAGTAAAGCTGAACTTTTCTTCACTAACCTGACAAATGTTGAATATTATAAGCTGCTATTCACTTGCCATGCAAAACTGCCATAGATTGTCATGCAAATGAAAGTGAATTATGAAATACAAATCTTACATGTGTGTAGTGTCAAGCTTCTCCTGGAACTCGAAATTCTCATATTCAAGAGACTTATTTGGATTGACCCAGCCAGAGCATGTATCATAATCTTAAATGCTACATCATAACAATTGAAAATGCCTATTTTGTGACTCTTGTCATCTTTAAAGTGACTTAGGGAGACCATTAGAAAAATTCACATCTATATGGCAAAAGAGAAGGATTAAATTAGTTCCAGGGAGACTTGAGAGAGAAAAGAGGATGAATATGCTCCTGGTAACTGACAAGTGAGAAAGAGCTGTATAATGTGAAGTCAGATTTCCACACTTCAGTTGCTTGAGC